>JAHWXV010171678.1:0-16022 GCA_024586415.1 Phrixothrix hirtus
GCGTAAATAGCTTAACGAATTATTTAGACGATTTGTGACGATCGTAATTCTTTTAAGACACATTCTTATCACCGAAACAAACTTTTTAAAAGCATCTAGGTTACCAACTTTATACCAGAGGCGTGCTGAAGACCCATCCCACTCTCCGTTAGGTATTCTGACAGCTGGATATCATCTCTCCTTTTTTTCTCTATCACGTGGACGCAGGTAAGAGCGATTTGAAACGTGGCCGATATAAAATTTGGCGGGTTTTGTTACAATTTCTGTGACAATGTAGACGCCAGGATGTAGCGAGTAATGAGTTAAATACCGTATTGGCGTTTACCTCATAAAATTTAGTATGCAAATTTAAAAAAGTATACAAAACCTGAATCAGAGTGAGCAAATTTAGGAATTGAACTCGAGACTTCTCTAATACTATAGTGGTGTTAAATGTCACATCACTCTAATGCAATTAATTGATGGACATTTATATATTTTTGTAGAGTATATCCCACTCCAAATTTAGCATTACATAAATTGCAATTGTCCATAAGAAGTAAACAAAATTTAGTACCCATCTGATATTCATTAATACATCCTTTGGCGCTGTGATAGTTATGTTAATATTATTTGGAACGGATACGAAACATTTAAATTATAGGACAACTGCATAATTTCTTAGCATTCGGTGTATTGATTAAGAAATAATGTTTTCTATAAATAACGTATTCACTAAATGACACAGACAAATATAATTTTATTACTCTTTTTAATGTAAGCACCATATTAAGTATATAATTAGTATATAATGGTAGAAGATTACATAAATAATGTGCGTTTCATGTATTTTTATGTACAGCGGTTATCAATCCCTTTTCTAGATTAAGATGCGACATCAATTTTTTAAACTGTTCTACTTTGTAATAGTACTGATTTCTCAGTAAATTAAACAAATGAGATGGCTTAATCAATCAATTTCTTAAAATTATTATTTTAATTTAAAATGGTAACATATTAAAATCGCTTGTTTATTTTCTGCAAGTTTCAATTTCCTATAATTTATTTAAAATAGATGTGGAAAGAAACCAACCACAAATTTTTAAAACTTCAACAAAACTAGGTTAGTTTTCATTATTTACCATAACGCCCTGAACTACTATATTTTGTTCTCTGCTTGAGCACACCCTGTGAAATTTATAGCGAGCCATCTGAAATTTTCCACTAATTAACAAGATTATTAGGTTACCGTGATTATGAAACCGAATTCCTTATGCATAGATACACTTCGAAGGCTCGTATTTCGAGTGACCCAACCATTTAGTAGTGATTGAATAGATGACAGAGTTCTCTACACAATTGAAGTAAAAGGTGGTTTCGTCCAACTGAAACGACGATCGAATCCTTACGACGATGAAAACACTGTGGTAGAAAAGTATTTTGTACGTTATTTATAAAAGGTGCAAGCAATATTCTCACTTATTAGTTATAAAGGCGTATAGTAGATAATTAAATTATATACAATTTAGGATAATTTGTGTGTAAAACCATTGTTCAGGTCTGATCCATTTAATAATTAAAAGATTTTGGTAATAAATTGACTTTTACGGTTTATTTTAATGACAATATTTAGAAAAAATTTAATTAAATTTGTACAACTATTATCTTCTTTTTAACACAATAGTTTTAAATAATAAATTTAATAATAACTTATCAAGTTTATATAATTTTCAATTAATCTTTACAATAAATTGCTTTACAAGATCCAGTATTTCCCTAATATTTATTTAGATACCTAATTGTTAGTTTTGAAAATAATACATCTATTTAGAGAATTTTTTGATATGTCATAATGAAAATTAGTAAATTGTTAATATCAAATTCAATAACGGATATCAGACATAATTAAGTCGCATGACTAATAGCAGTTTTGGTACAACTGAAATATTCGCAATGCTTCATTAAATTAAAACATTAAGTTATAGTTTAATCTAAGAAATACACAAACTCATAAATAAAGCATTTATGCGAGTATACAAAAGAAGGGTGTTGTCCGGAAACCAAAGCATCACCCTTATTTTAACAAATAATAAACGAAGGTGTTCTATAAATAATATAAAATTAATTCCAGTAATTCCCCAGATAGCTGGCAATGAAAACAACATATGATAAGTTTCTGGCATTTTGATCTGTAAACATGAAGCGTGTAGAGAATGAAATGTTTGCAAAACGTATTATTCTGTTTTATAGAAATCAAGCCAAGTTTGATTAAAGACTAGTGCATAAACATTTTTCAAAAGAAGAAAATGGCGTGATATGATTAATGGGATAATAAAAAGGTAAGACTTGGCATTATCAAACCTTCACTTAATGATATTAGCTAGCAATCAAAGCAAGAGTAAAATCGTCTACAAAGAAATGCAAAAATGATGAAGAAAGGCGCGAAAAATGTGGATTAAGAAAAATTTATAAAAAGTGCACTAGAAAAATCCTGATCATTGACGATGAGACATACGTTGTATCGGATCCAAAGAACGTTTCTGGTAAAGACTATTATCACTGTCGTGATCCTCAAGAGTTAAAATATGAAGAATTAAATTTTTTAAGAAGTACATGATCTGGAAGGCTATGGATGCATACGCGAATGTGTCTGAGCCATATATTTCAAAGGGCTGTATTAATGGAGATATTTATTTTCGTAGATGTATTAAGGAACGTTTAGTACGCTTCATTAAAAAGCATTACAATAGAGGTGACGTTCTCGTTGGCCGCTATGACCACTTTGCACTATGTGACTAAAGTTACTGACCGTCTGAGAAGTAAAAACATTAACCTTATCGAAAAATCTTCAAATCTTCAAATGTACCGTAAGCACTTAGTGTCGAAACGTTTTGGGCATTGTGTAAGAAAAACTATACATCTCGTAAAGTTGCATTAAAAAACGAGGGAGGATTTAAACAGGTATGCGCAAATATTAGTAAAAATGTAGCAAGAGGAAGTAGAAAATCGATAATGGAAAGCGCCTGGAAAACGGTCATTAAGATAGGGTAAAGGTATACAAGAAGCAATGAATTAACATAAGAAAATTTTGTATTGCTTATTCTGCAATGCTATACTACATATACTATATTTTTAACGTTTGTTGCAATAAAAAAATTAAAATTTAAAGATGAAGCTTTACTTTTAGGATAACCCCTTATTATCTATATGATTAAACGACATATCAAGTACTAAATGCTAAAAATGTATGAATAATTCAATGTACAAATACGAAATGACGAAGAATCTTAATTTATAAAAGCAATAGACATAAAATGAAGATTTCAACAAATATAAGATACAAGCAGAATTTTACAATGTTGAAGTTCACTTCCACTGACCTGCAATTACAGTTTTATCACGATTGATGATGATTTATATATAGAAATTTTTTGCAGAAGATTAAACACCAAGATTAAAAGGATTCTCTTCAAATTTGATAAAATTCCTGCTTCCTTATTTTAAAATCAACAATATATATATGGTTTTGTTTTAATAAAACGCTTTTATTTTTAACGGACATTTATTACATTTTGTACGTTGTTTATAACAAGTATTGTAGGAAATCCCTGTAAAACGGCAGTATATCGTTCACTTAAAACTTTTTAATTGTAAAGTTCTGTAACAGTAAATATGAAATGATTGATGATCGTATAAAGTGTGCTGTTTGACTGAAAAAGTTTTTCTCTTCACAGTTTAATTGCGAATGAATTGATTTTTCTATATATTCTATAAGTAGATAAAATGTATATAAATTATGCAAAATATTGTTCTAATTTAATGTTAAAGTTAAAACAAGTATAAGGGATACTGATTAATTTAAACATCAAAAAATATTGTAATATCGCTTTACGCGTTTTGTTAATACTTGTTAATACTTTGGAACAGTATAACTTGAAGAATCTAAAAAAATTATATTAAACATTACAAAAATATAGCTTTATAAATTATATTCGCAGGAGGAATGCAATATAAACAGCTTAGATAATAATAACTATGTATGGACCTCATCGTAACGATAAATTATTTTAGAGAACACATAGAATTTGTCTGAAGACATCTTTTAATGTTTAAAAAATAATTTAAGTATATATTGATCTGTTCAGATTAGCATATTACGACACTTAAAATTAATTCTTTCATCCTATACATAAGTTGCAACAGAAAAGTAACAAATAAATCACAATTTTAAGACATAGTCTACTGATAAAGACATTGCGTTCCGTATCTGAGCACTAACATACGTTATATTTAATTTCACGTTATTTCTATCTGAAATATATAAAGTGTTTTATAGAGAATAAAAATATAAGTAACTACTAAAAAGATGCATCTAATAAAAATGATTGCACTCATGTACCGAAGGAACCATCACTGTCTCTATATTTAAACCTGATGACTTACTATTATTTGACAGATTTATGAGTGCAAATGTGAATCGGTGTGTACTTCGGTTTACAACTGCATTCTATTTTAAGAACGAACTGTCCTTCATTTATTGGGAAGGATGTTATAGTAATTTAGCAAAGTATACGGTTAATCGTATAATTAAGGAGCGGCTGCAGGTACAAATTAATATACACTATCTTTCCAATATCATGTAAATGATATATACACATATATTTACGCACGATCGCATGCATCCACGCACACACACACACCTATGCATGTACCCACGCACGCTTGTACGCACGCTTGTACGCACGCATGCACGTACCCACACATACACAAACGCATGCACGCATACATGCATACGTACACACGTATGAACGCACGCACGAACACACGCTCCCACGCGTTTACGCACGCATGCACGCACACATATACACACTTACACGTGCACATAAGCAAACGTGGACGCGCTCACGAGCATTCTTGTGCACGCGTATAAGCTTAAACGTGCACACACGCACGCACGCAAACGCGCGCGCGAGTGCACGTACACATGCTTGCATGTGTGCGGAAGCGCACGCACGCACGCATGCACGTGCGCACACACAGACGAGCAGGTACAGATATACACAGGCACAAGGACATAATATACACATGTAAAAAGGTATAAAATCAGTAATGCAAATGTAAATGTGATTAAAAGAGAAATTGATTGAAACTGACTTTACACGTATCATTAGAGATGATGACTTAGATAGCAGAAACTAATATATGACTTTGAAATTGGAAAGCCCTCCTTATAAATACGAAACTTCAGTTAGAATTTAGACATAACCAAAATTTATTAGTGTGAATAATAGTAGCGTGGGCTATGATCGTGTTTATAACTAAACCACATTTCATAAGGAATGAATGAATAATAAGCGTTTAAAAAACAAAATATACATATAAAGTAAGAGTAAACTGATCGGCCTTCCTTGGCAGACCGAGGAGAAGGTGGTTCAGTGTAGTGGAAGGAATTTTAAGAATGCGTCAGGCAAACAGCTCAAGAAATAGAATTGTTGTCTAATTCAGTTTATCCATCGCGCAGAAGCAAAGGAAGTGTGTAAATGACAGGAAGAAGTGGAGAAGAATAGGAAAGTGTGAGAGTAGTTGAAATAGGGAATATTTTGTAAAATTGGCGGGAAGATGATGGTTAGTATTTATGTAGTGACTGTTTAGCAGACCAGAGGTGCTAGGTATTAACTGTTTTGTTAAGAGAATACCATGATGGGTATTAGTAGAAGTAGTTATAAATCAAACAGTTAAATATTGTATCAGAAATAAACTTCAATGAAGTGTTATTTAACCTTTTATAAGCGAGGGTGTACCCGGGTAACTTATTACATTTAACCCTTTCGTGAGCGGGTCAAAAATTGTACGTTAATGTGCAAGGTAGTACAAATATACCACAGTGCCTATTTTATGATAAATTAGTTAGAATTTTGATAGCGCATTATATTCTGTAGGCAAGTACGTATTGTAGTCGTTACTTTGCGGAACTTGTTTGACTGGTTTTATCTTGGCAGGAAGTAAAGCAGTGTTTTATGCTGATTTAGTATTTTAATACACATGTTTTAGACGGAATTGTGGTGATATTGTTATACTTTAGTAGCGCATAAATTTAGATTTATTTATAAAGTGGTACAGATATAAATATATATATATATATATAAAATTAATATCTAAATTGTCTTATTATTGTTACTTATATTCAGTATGGCTGAGAAACCATCATCCACATTTCAAAAGTAGGTTTGCTTTTATACTTTGTGTTTGTCTGTTATATTAATAAAATTCAAATTGTATTTTTAGAATGACTTACGAACTGCAGAAAGAGCGTTTGAATCAATGGATCCGATAAAGACGCTGAAACCTTCATGGATGATGGATCATATGAGGATTGGTTACCTGAGCAAAACAAAGATGACGATTCTGACATAGAATATGTGTATACCAATCATGACCAGTTTATTGAAGTTGCTGAAGATGACCATAGCAGTGATGCGGTTTTCGATAGTGAAATAACAGCAATACACAGTGGGGATGATTTTTGCGGAAAGCACGGACAATATGGAAACATGCTCCGCCCATCGCCTTTCAAACAGGAAAGCACAATATTCTACGTCAAAATCCTGGATTAGTACGTTCTACTAAATGTCTTTCGATCCAGGATACCTTCAAATGCATATTTACATATATATTTTGAAATATTATTGTGAACGAAACTAATAAAAAACAATTAAGGTTTACTCTAAATGGAACTCTGAAAATCCAACGAAAAACCGAAAAGTATGGAAGGATCTCACTGTAAAAGAATTTGAAGGATTCTTGGGAATACCGATTACGGCTGGAGTTCATCGTTCTAATACTGAACACATAACACAACTTTTGAAATCAGATTCCTATCCATTATAGCGTGCAACTATGTCTTTCAAAAGATTCAAACTGATAATTAGATTCATTCGTTTCGACAGTGAACGCATTAGTCCTCAGAGAATGTTTATGGATAAATCAACACCAATATCAGAAGATTAGCTTATGGTAAATGAGAATTTGAAATCGCTGTATGTACCATGTGAAAGTGTCACAGTTGATGAAAAGTTATTTCCTTATCGTGGACGGACATAGGCTACACAGTATATGCCCTCCAAACCTGCCAAATATGGTATTAATATTTGGTGTGTGACTTCCAAAGTTTTTATTCATTATTCGGAGAAATTTATACTGAAAAACCTTCCAATGGGCGTAACATAAACCAAGGCGAACAAGTTGTCAAGGACTTATGCCACTAATATAAAAACACGGGAAGAAACATCGCTATGCGCAATTTTTTCACATCTCTGCCACTTGCAAAACTTTTTCTGGATCGGTGACTTTCTGTTATAGGTACTCTAAAGAAAAATATATCCTGCATTCCTCCTGAAATGTTGCCCAATAAATTGCGTGAACCAATGACATGTCTATTTGGTTTTAGTAAAGACAAGGTGAGCATTTGTTCCAATGTTCCAACGAAAATGAAAATCGTTATCATGTTATCGACAATGAACTATATGACTGATATAAGTAGTTCAAAACAAAAACCTGTGATGATACACTACTGTAATAGTATAAAATAGTCACACATTACACAACAAAACGGCGAACCAAAAGGTGGAAATTTGCAATGTTTTTCAATATACTGGATATAGATTGCCTTGCATCTTATATTATATATTCGGAAAACAACCCTGAAAGTAAAAAACGCACACATAGCCGCTGCACTGTTCTGAAAAATCTGGGAGAAAGATTGTCTGTACCATCAATTGAAGAACGATCAGAAAATCGTAGCGTATACCAACATTTCGGAATCAAGTCTGGTATAGAATACATGTTCAGAAAACCACTAACATTTGTTCCATATAGTGCTAATACCAAAAAACGTCCAAAGTTCGCAGGCACCTGTTATATTTGCCTCTTATATGAAGTTTATCGAAAACACGGAAGGCATGTTGAATCTGTAACCAACCTATTTGCTCAAAACATTCAAATACTGTTGTCAAATGTAGCTCTTGCACGGTATAATTTTTTGTCTGGTTTTAATAAATATACTTATATGAAATAATTGTGTGCTTTTGAGTTGTATGTGATAAGAATATCTTACCTTAGATAACAAAAGTTTTAATTTGTATTATAATTAAGATTTAACTACGCTAAAAGTTGATTAGAACAAATGTACTACGTCGCTCACCAACTGGGATTAAACATTAATTAAAAAAATTTAATTAATTCCAATAATTTTCCTAAACCTTTTGATTCCAAAATATATTAATTTCAAACATTTGGGAGAAGAACTGGAAGTTCATCTCCCTAAGCTTGAGAACTAACTATAATTATTGGTTCTTAGAATGTCATTGGTACAATTGTGCCATATCGCTCAAATGAGAATTAAACAATACTGCTTTCTAGCGTCAAAATCGGGTTGTGATTTCGTGATATTTGCAAATTAGTGCTGTAACACTTTTAATTTATTTTTATCACTTTTTCAATGTAATTAATAACATATGAGTTTTATTCCTTGTAATAGCGTTCTACCTTCATAAATTTTATGTGACATCAGATAAACTTCGTGATAAATAAAACCAAATAAAGGACTTGTACCTCTGTTGTATAACATATAATACAGATTTAATAAAATTCAACGCAAAGTAGATTAATCTTCATATTAAGCAGATTTCGAATATTTATTTCGCTCCTTTCCCGAATTTAATGTTGTCTTTAATACAATTGCTAGCAAGTAAAGTAACTACCAGTTACAGGGTTGCGCCTAAAAGCATCACGATGTAGCTGATACCTGGCTATATTAATAGCGGGCTGTATTATTTACCCACCAAGAAGCACCTCCTTCGGTGTATGTTCAGAATAATATCCAAATACTTTTAAAGTGATACTTTAATTTTCTACAGCAGCCATATATAAGTTCTGTGTAAGCAGTTGCAAGTTCCATATTAGTTGTACGCGAACAGGATTCTGGATACACCATTGGGTCAAGGTCAGGTTAATGACCTGTATGTCGGCCAAGATCACCATCCAACACCTTCCCAAAGATGCCCTAAGCTTCTCTATGAATTTTCTCGTGTTAGGGGGGTTCATAAGTTGTGTTAATTGTTATTTCTCTGTTTAATAATGTCTTGTACATATTCAGAAAAATGTGACATGCTAGAATGTTATATTTTATGTCAAAAAAATTCTGAAAGGGCTCGTGAACGTTACAATGCTTCGTTTCCTGAACGTAACTTACCAGATAGAAGGTATTTTTTTGTATTTATACCGTAAATTTAGATCGAAAGAGAATATTTTTGCTAAAAGTAGAGTCAAAAAGCAGTTTATAATTAGTGAAACAACTGAAATTGAAGTGTTAGCATACTTTGAAGCCTACCCTAATAACTTAACAAATGATTTAATGCGTGAAAGTGTATTATGTTGGGAATCATTCACGACATTTTAAAGAAGCATACATTTTTTACCGTACAAATACAGATTCACACAGTCCCTGTTACCTGGTGATCAAGAAATATGCGTGTATTTTGCCAATGGTTTATTAATCAAATGAGACGAAATGAAGACTTTTGGCGATTGATTTTATGGACGGATGAAGCGAACTTCTCCAATAGTGGCATGTTGAACAGAAAAAACTATCATTATTAGAGCCGAGAAAATCCGCTACGGGCTCGTTCTTGAAATCCTCAAAGACGCTTCAGCGTTATTGTATGGTGTGGATTGATCGGCTCGAGAACTATCGGTCCCGTATTTTATCAAGGGACTTTAACTGGTGCACGATACACTAAAATGTTGACAGTAATATTTACAGAGTTTTCAGATGATCTGAATTTAATTGATAAACAATTCATTTTCTTTCAGCAAGGTGGCGTTCCCCCATAATTTTCAACAAGTTGGTAATTTATTAGAAGAAAACTTTGGTAACAGATATTTAGCAACAAACGATTCTGTGCGCTGGCCTACTCACTCACCAGATCTTACCCCTTTAGATTTTTTCTTGTGGGGATGTTTAAAAGATGAAGTGTTTAAATGGCGTTATGAAAATCTTGACTACCTCCAGCAAAACATTATGAATGTTGTTAATAATATTGACCGTAGAACCATTTTAAAGGCCACTAGGCGTGTTTACAAACATGCTCAAAAATGTATAGAACAAGAAGGAGAAGTTTTCCAGCATTTATTTTAATGTTTTTTACTTAATAAGAAAGTTAGCAATAGTGCCGGCTTAAGTTTGAAGACTATGTATACTGAACACTCTGGTTACAATCCTTACTTACCACGAAGATCGATAAAAATACTAAAGATATGAATTCTACGATTATGATGACGTTCAGAAGGAACAAATATGAATAGGATCTTTTGGAAGCCACTCGTATATTTCCGTAATAAAATAACCTTTACATACAACAAATTAAATTTCACAAAAACAAGAGATAACGGTTTATTTAGTCGAATACGTGTGAGATCAGTATTAACAGTGAAATAATTAACAGAATGCTTAATTTATTGCTTAAATTATTAGAGAACGAATATTGGATTTGTAACTTAATCAAGATAGAGAATTTTTGTATTTTAATTAATAAATAATTCGTTTACCAGAAATAGTACAGAAGGTCAATGTTGCAATTTAAAAATGAATTCAAGTTAAATAAAATTAGGTTAAACACTTGTAAGGCGTTAGTTTTGAATACACAAAAATTATTTATATGAGATGAGCTTACCAAAGATCAATGTTATGGATTTTTGCATGTAAGATTTTGAATATAACTTGGCAGTAAGAGATTTGACCTTTACAAGCAATATTGTATTATTTATAAACTATAAATTGACATTCTTTTGCCTTAGTAAAAGTTAAAAGTTTTTAGTTGAACATATTTTATCGATAAATACGTACATGAAAATCATATTTCACTATAAACTGTATTTTAGAAAATGAATTATTTGAATTTAGTCAAGGTAACAAGTGACCTTTATATTAACCAAATGAACGTAACCACTGGTTGCACCTACAAAAGACTCGGTAAATAATTAAACTGACAGTAATGATGACTTTCTTCAATTCAATCGTGTTAACGAGCTAACAGAGTAATAATTAATGCTGCCGTCTCAAACTTATTTTTGTAAGTTTACTTAACAAACCAATTACTTGGTCAAAAAGGACAACGAAAGAAGTAATTCAAAACAGCTAACGTATTTAAACAAGCGTTACGTAGAAAATATATTAGCATTCTTGTTACAGTAGATACATTATTTAACAATGAGACAAAAACAAACGTAACCTGTGCCGGTCAATCAAAGCGGAAGGGTGACATCGTGTTCTGCGCCGTATCTGGTGGATTAAGGTACCCTGTAGTCGTGCTTAATTGAGGGGCAAGGAACTAGCCTGGTAAGCCGGAGACTAGAGCAGCTTCCTATCTGGACCTGAGTTAAACTTCACATACGTTACTGATGTTGCTCGGGGGAACTGCAACGTAATTTCAATAGAATGTCGAGATAAAGGACAGATGCGCATCACGCGTCTGGTTCTTGCCGCCTATAGAGGCGAAAAATGAGGAAAAAGAAACAGATTTTTTGTCTTAGGACTGCTTTATATTAATTCAATTGCAAGAATATGAACATTTTCGAAAATTTGTACGGCCGAGCGATACGAACGACCGAATTGAGTTTTTATAGTACAAGGATGACCTGTTAAAAGCTTAAATGATTCGTGCGTCGCGTAAATAAGAAATCTCTACAATCCTTTGCCTTACAGTGGAGAATCCACTGTTTAGTGAATTAATTAAATTTATGATGAAAACTAATAAAACGATGTATGAGTTTACTAAGAAAATATAGGATGTTAAAGAAAATGAAAACATAAACGGAGTGTTCCACAAGAACGTGGCACGGTCTACGCTGGACTCCTTTATGCTTTTTAATTTTATAACCCGAGAATTGTTTATCAGCTGTTTTCATTTATACGTTAGATGTACTATTTTTGCAGGTAAGATTGGTGATTACTAAAGGACTGCTTACTACCAAATGCAGGATACCATAGACATCGAATCTATAAAAGTTTGCTCTTTGGTATTTCTATGAAACCGATTTGTAAAATGTGTCTTTACCAACCGCGTAACTTCATTTTAAAACTAATTCTATTTCACTTAACTAGTCAAAAATGTTTTGCAAATTCTTGTTCAAATCCCAATTTTATAAAAATTACTATGCCGGTTTTCGATATAACTATTTAAATTGATCTTAAGATTTACATTAACATATGTCACTAACTAAGAAAACAGGTTTCCTATCATGTTGGTTTTATATATCCTTTTGAAATTTATGCAATTGTTTATTTCTTAGAATACAGCCTTAAGGAAACGTTTTTCTGAATATCTTATTTTTAAAATACTAAAATATTTGATTGTTAATTACACTTGTTAATTAAAGTTCTAATTGATGTATAATGATCAATACCTAAGGAATTTAAGAACTACTGACCTGCATAAGCAATCGTAACAAGCACGTGCAGTTCTCTATCGCCGTTGTTCTCTGTTTTCAATTTTATTTTCCTCTCATTAAAAGCATTTCAGTTTCTTGAATTGTAAGATCAAGTCAATTAAATTAATATATGTACAGGTGCATAGCTTAATAAGATCATGTGAATGCTAGGTAAACAAAACAATTGAAATAGTGGAGATTTCACTTTCCTAAATTTCGTTTTACCGTTCATATTGGTTCAGTCGCAGTGAAAGAAGTTTTTTTGCGTATTTATTTTTTTTACAACATTAATATTGTACATCGATTCGTTATGTTTAGCTTCCGTATTTCCCACACACTATTCTAAACTTGTCAACCTATAACGGTTTCGATCGCTTGTGTAATAATCAAATGAAATTGCTGTTCGTCGTCGACTTCCAATATAATAAACTAGCGTTCACTACCTGAAATTTTGTTGTGTTTAGCTTGCTCGTAGAACTTTATTTTATACAAGCCCATAGCCCTACAAATTAATAGTTATACTTGTTTAATTACGAAAGTTTTTGGCACAACAAGCAATCCTTTTTAAAAGAAAGTTAATCAAAATACTCCTACACATTTATTCCGGGCTATATATGTCATTATGACATTTAAGAAAATAAATCTCTAACATCATGTTTCAAGATATATACCAGAGATTTACATTATATTGGACATAGGTTTAGCAAAATACAAATTTTACGAAACAAGCGATTTAGAAAGGAATCGATCTAGTAGATCGCTATATTCGTTTGATCTTGAATATTACCGATAAGGATACATCACGGTAACCTCGAAAGTTTTAAATGGAAACTTTATTTTCTATAATTTTCTAGCCTATATTAAGAAGTTGTAATAAAGTAAGTATACAGTTTTATGCTATTAATTAAATATACTGTATATACAACATAAAAGTGTAATGAAACTAAGCAATTAATAATGCGATAAGTTGCTTGATGAAGTAAATATGAAAGCCATCGAAACCTAATCTGAATTAGAATAAGTTAAAATAAGAATAGAGAATAACTAAAACTAACGTAGATGTAAGAGTCGATATAGAATGTAATTTAAGTAATTAATATGTAATATAACATAATACAAATTAAGGATACACAAACCAAGTACAAAAATCATTTAATTGTCATACATCAAAAGTAGTTTATTGCAAAGTTTTCAACGTGATTGGTATAAATGCTTTAATTTTCAAGAATTTTTAGTTCAGAAATGATAGTACCAGCGACACTAAGAGTAATTAAGGTAAAATATGGAGGTTCAAAGATTGAATTAACATATCTAGGTGAATTTATATATGTGTCTGTCGCTTCCATAATATTTATCAAACTACCAAACTTTTTCTACTGTATATGTTGTCATTCACATATTTTCTAAGGAAAATCCTTAGCTTTGGTATGTCTAGAGTAGACCATTAAAGTAACATGTTTTGTGAACCATTCGGTGCAATACGCAAAAGTAGTTCAGATAATAGAAAATATGAAGTTAAATCCTTGTAATTTCAATTATTTTAATTTAAATGTACTACTATCACTTAGTTTAAAATGTTCTTATTTGACAAAATGTAAGTCCATAGGTCATTTGGCTATAAATGTAACAAAACAATATTAATTGATTTCTATTGATATACAAGGGACATACAATATCTAAAGAAAAAGAATACACTTTCATAACGGTTTATTCAGAAAATATATTAATTTAACTGTTTTTTAATATAACCTTCAACATTTATACACCTATCCTATTACTCTGCTAGTTTCTTTATTCCAGCCGCGCGGAAATGTTTGGTCTGATACGGAGGCGAGATTTCTACATTTATTTTCACGTTATTTCCCTTCCAGTTTATACTAGCGAATGTCTTGAGTACATCAAATGCAAAAATCCGAAAGGGTTTGATTTGGGTTGCTATGGAGGCAACTGAGACCTCATTGCAGCAAAGAACGATCAGTATAGGCGGATAAGATAAAAATGGATTTAAAAGGGGGTATTTAAAAATGATTGGATTTATAGCCTCCACATTCACCTTAGAGAAGCTGACTGTGACTTCAACAGACCATTTTCACTTTCCAAATGTATTCTGAGTAGAATTGCTCTTGAGGAATTTATTTTTTTGATACTAACACTAATATTCGATTTACATTTATCGCGAAGCAGTGTTTACAGCTGTTGGCAATGTTTATTAATGATAAAAGTGATATTACTTATGAAACGTGTATTAAAATGGTAATGCAATATCAATCGTTCTTTATGATTTTAAGAGGCCAAGGAATACTGGCGAGTGTTTCCACCAGCACCCTCCGCATTTCAGACACGCCCATTATAAGGTTACGCCATACGTTCCTAAGAATGCATCATACACTTCCCGCTTTAGTAAGGAACAGAATTATTTTAGTGTCTGGGAGAACAATTGCGAAATGGTGTAGGAATATTTACAAACGTAGCAAGGACGTTAGGTTTCCTGTGTACAGCATCGGACGAATTTACATAGATGTTTTTAGATAGCAGAAAAAAACACGAAACATTGAATCACAATATTAAAATGTATTTATTATTATGAGAAACTTTATTGCAATTATTTCATATACCAGCTCAAAAAACATTTCACAAAACTTATGAGTATAAAATTATACAAACTTACAGACATTAAATAAATAAAAGTGCTTGCATAGTAATTTTTTGTTATATTTTTATTATAATATACAAAAATAAAGGTCATATACCTACAAAGCAGTTGAAATTCGTGAACTACCATTGAAATTTACGAGGCAAGGAACGTTACATATTTTATGAAAAAAAATCGGTTTTCTAGTAGTATACAAATTTGTAAAAAAATTAAAACCAATTCCAAAAAAGATTGCAAATCTATATAGATCTAGTTGTCAAGTTTTTATATTGTTCTTCGAATGTAAAGATCTTTGATAATTAGAAAATACAAAAGCTTCTCTGTATTGACACTTATCAGTAAATGTTTACAATTTTGTATTACAATTGGAAGAAAGATTTAAACACTGATTATTTCTTGTCTAAAACACTCTACAAATACGTACCGAATTCTGCAAAACACCTAAATGAAGTTGTTAGTATTCTTCGAATTTTAATTAAAAACTAGAGCTAGGGATTAAAATATGAGGTGTTTTTAAAGAATGTTGGCAATAATCGTTTTTACCGTTTCGTTATGATAAACGCAATCATTAAAATAATTGTTTACTACTGCTTCATGGGTGGTATAATGGACCACCATATTTAATCCTGAAATTTTGAATAAGAAAATTTTAAATTAATTAGTGAATATACAGATATAACAATTTTAAAGACAATTTAAACACAAAACATTGATTGCATTCCTTATTAGTAATTAAATTCCTCGTTAAAGTTTACTCACAATTATTTTGAATAACGTCTAGTACCTATTAGTGATTAGTAGGGAGCGGAATATATCCAAAGTGCATATATATGCATTTTTTGCATATTTTGTAAATTTTATAATGAAATGCATATTTTTCACAAATTATTATTTTATGAGCATA
>JAHWXV010171762.1:0-28628 GCA_024586415.1 Phrixothrix hirtus
GACCTACCCCTACTCTGCCGATAACTTTAGAGCTAGACGGTCAAAGATTTTTGTCACGTTTCTAATAAATACATTCATCCAAATTGCTACGTGGCAAGTTGCCCATAACTATCATACTATCATACGCTTTCTCTAAATCCACAAATGTACAACACGTTTTCTCATTAACATGCAAACACTTCTCGGCCACTTGCTGCAGGCTATACATTTGATCCACGCACCCTCGTCCAGGCATGAACCCACACTGTACATCCCATATCTTCCTTTCGGTATTTATGCGAAATCTGTCAATTATAATTCTACCTAACACCTTCCCAGCTACACTTATTAAACTTATAGCTCTATAGTTCTTGCATTCATATCTACCACCTTTGTCTTATAGTTATATTAACTACTTGTAACGAATTATTTTAATGTTTCATTATTATAATTGCACTCTACTTTTTCCAAAGTCAGTTTTAAATCGTTTATTGAAGAATTCAAAAAAATATTCAATAGATTGCTCTGGCGTATCGGATATAGAAAATTGTTTAACTTTTTTTTGTTATTAGAATAACAAACAGACATTTGTTACCATACAGCCCTTTAAAATATTCTTTCCAGCGCAATATCATTTTATTTTCAGCCCACTCCATTTCGTTCTCGCTACTCCGTATTCCGTTTACTCAGTTCCTTACGCCCTGCTTTACATTCTTTACCCACTTCGAAAATAATCTTTTATTACCGTCAAAATCATTTTGCATTTTTACTCCCTCCTTCACCCTCACATGCTCTTTACTCCCCTTCGCAGCTTCCTTTGCATGCTTCTTTTTAATCCGATACGCTTTCAGTAGGTCCATTCTGTTCTTCTCGTCTTTTGTTCCAATCATTCTCTTATATATTTATTTCTTCTCCTTTACTGCACCTTTCACGATATCATTCCATCATGCGTTCTTTTTTGACATTCCAATTGCACTTACTCCACACACTTTAGTTGCACACTATATCACGAGGCCTTTCAACCTCTTCCATGCACATTCGATGCCACCCTTTCCAATTTCGTACTTCCATTCAGATTCTTCTGACAACATTCTCTTCTCTAGGCTTTGTACGTATTCCTCTCTCGCATTCTCCTCCTACAATCTTTCCCCTTTCACTCTAGTCTTTCTTACAACTACCTTCTTCTTATACACCTACTTACTTTCTACCAAGCTCAATTCTTGATATTACCAGAAAATGATCCGTCCCACAATCAGAACTTCTCATCACCGCGTGTCCTTTACCAATTCACGTAACCTACCATCATAAGCGATTAAATCAATCATGCTTCTAGACTCTCTTCTTTGCCGTGTGTACAAATGAATATCCTTATGTTTAATCCACGTATTCGATACAAACATGCCCTTTTCTAAGTATAGCCGAGCTAATGCATCCCCATTCTCATTCGTTCTGGGATCGCCGTAAAGGCCAATTACACGACTATGTTTTCTCTTCTTACTCCCACCCATCCGTTCAGGTCACGCAGTAAAATCACTCTCAAATGAAAGACTATTGACTATTAAAATTACATTCATGGTTATTGGGTCTTGAACAAAACTGAGTACATTTATTTTCTGATAATGTGTTCTAAATTAGTTTATTTAATTATAATTAAACGTGTAATTTTTGCAATTTCTTTGTCCACAAATATCTTAGTAATAAAGAATTAATAAGCATGTTAGAAAATAGTGATTGTTACGCGACAGATGGTGATGGATCATTCGCTGCCGATGAAATGTTATCAGATTTCCAATTCGACTAATCTAATGCAGAAATTGAAGATGATTCCAATAGATGCAATTTTAGGCCGAATTAATGTAACACAGTAATCAATTAACCATGTTGTTCTAACGATAATACTGTTACCGTCGCAGTGCCACACGCATGTAATGCAATAGTTATCCCTATTACTTATAAGCAAAAAGAAAGAAATTAGTTCATCTGAAAAAGATACAATATAAAAGCGTGCTTGGATAACAGAAGAAATAACCTATTTACGGTTATGGCAAACAAAAATGCGTAACAGATAGTGATCAGAAATTAGACGCGCAGTTTTTAAATTTGGAACCACATGAAAGGTATGCTGAAGAACGACCTAACTGGTTACCAAATATTTATTTTAAACAAATACTTTGTTTGTGTATTTTTTTAATCAAAGGCTGAAAAAACGAATATTTACTATCATCATCACAATGAAACTGGAAAAAATCTAAAAGTTTATGGGATTCGCCAATGAAATAGTTTTTATCGCGGAAAAAATTATAGAATGAGTCGTCAATTATCAAATAGTTTATTACCTATACCACATTCACCAAGTAATGATCTTAGACAAATTCGGTCATCATCTGTATGGACATTTCTTCGAAAAGTCACCGACAAATGTAGTGCAAAATATATCCAACTGCCACTGTGAAATATTGTTGCTTATCCTCATAGGGGGTTGTGTCAAACAGGAGAACGGTTTAGTAATCAATGGTGATGTCACTACGATGTACAGAAGGTATATTATTTCTATGAACGAAGCTGTCTGTAGTTGTAAGCATGAGAAACAGCTTTGAAAAATTCAAACTCTACATCAACGACAAATAATATATGGAATCATCTATAATAGGAGATATTTTGAGATCAGTTGAAGTGATTCTCACTAAGGTAAGTAGCAAACGCTCATATTTGAAGCTGCTTTACGAGCCCCTTTACTATCAAGATGAGTTTAAAAGAAGTAGTAGCTGATGAACTTCATAAACGTGCTCGTAAACATTATAAACGTAGACGCGTCATCGTAAAAGAATTAAATGATGTGTATCAAGCAGATTTAGCTGAAGTTACATCTTACTCGAAAATTAGTAGAAGTTATAGGTATATTATTGTTATACACTGAAGATTTTTAATGAGAATGAAACCTAGATGTACAGATTCTCTAGCATTTTCTAAATCGACAAAAGTTGCTGTGTACCTACTTAACGTAGGTCATTTTGTGGAGCGAATATAATTGTTTGTCTTTTCCCCAATCATATTTTTAAACTTCGCGCCTTTGTTAGACATTTTCTTTATCTTCTTAAATGTTTATATTACACTAACTTATAATGTGAATTGACTAGAAATCACTGCGTAATTTTATCGTATAGTACAGCAGTTTAAGGAATTTTTAAAGAGGGTTTGGGCTTAACCCAATAAGCAGAAGATAGGTAGGAACGCAGTCAATATCGTAAAGAAAGTATTTTCTCCCCAAAGAGCATTCCTGAAACCTACAAACGGATATGGGGAAAGAATTTTACAATGCCCATTTCAAAGTATTAACGATGAAATTAAATATAAAAAATTATTACAGGACCCTCAAGTATGAAAAGTAGGATAGTGGAGAAAGTCAATCGAACATTGAAAACCATGATGTTTAAAGAATTCAGTTTACAAATGTCATACAAATTATTGAAGATTTTGCCGAAGATTGTTGATACAATTCAACAACTCATACTAAGACGGGGTATAAACCTCAAGATGTTAATGTTACAAACGAAGAATGTATCCTAAAACCTGCATTTAATTACGTAATCCTCCGAAGTTTTGAGTTGAAAAATATGTACGAATCTCAAAACATTGTAAACAGTTCCATAAAAGAGCCAAAAACTTAAAACTCATAATGTTAAATTAACTAATCCAACAACTTATATTATTGAAGGCAGTAATATGCCCCTAATGCAAGGAGGCGTTTACCATATGTATGCGAACTGCAAAAGTGAAATGTCCTGACATCTATCTTGTGAAGCGTATAATAAGAAGGAAGAAACCGAATTTACTTTAAGTGAAATGAGTAGGTCTTCTTGCATCAAATCACCAATCACCGAAAGTTACATAGTATCAAGTGCACTTTTTAAATATGCTATATTTAGTTTGAATTTTATAGTAAAAAGTAAATAAAAAACACTATAATGATTGATATAGTTTGTTTATTATGCAAACTACATACTGCTTAAAAGTTTAGCTATTGATATTTAAATAGAATTTACGATGATCGCACATGATATTTGTAATATCGAGCGATTAAGATTGCTTGTCTAGCCGTCTTGTCCTTGTACAACTCAAAACATATGCCGGCTGTGGGTACTTGCTCGCGAACAATAATTGTAATATAATCACAAAAACTATAAGAAATTATCGACTATAATTATTAAGCAGAACAGGAAAAAGTTATCGAAATTAATTAATCAATACAAATAAAAAGTTTCATACAACAATAGTCCAAAGCCTAACAGTTTTCCTGAAAAGAATTAGTAAACGTCAAAACTTTGTCGCGGCAAAATTCAATAACTAATGAATCTTCTTCTTCGGAAGTTGACCAGTAAATACACTTCATACGCAACAAAGCATTTAAAACAATTTTTTTTAAAGTTAATTATTGAGCCAAAATTTAATAGAATATGTTACATAAAATTTCTGGCAACTCTGAAAGTTGTGTAAACTTGTCATTCGTAAACAAGTCAAAAACCATTATTGAAATTCCCAAATACATACAATGTTATTAGTATATGAGTTAGCAAATGGTGGTAAATATTGTAGTAGTGGAACAGGCTAGGTACGATTGTAACGGGGTTTGGTTGTAACAACACAAATATCTCGATAGCCATTATTGGTAGGTGGGGGTGTGAGAAGGCTAAGTAGTAACTGACACGTTCGAACATGATTCCTAGTGTACGGTGGACTGCGACACAGTATGGCGAATTCTGTTTTGATAAGCTGAAGTAGATATTTTTGGTCACAGTTTGTTTTCAATTACTCTTTTTCTATTAAAGTTACAGTATTGAGTATTTTTTAGTGTATAAAATGAGATTCTAAAACTAAGGCCGTGTGATTAGTTTTAGTGAAGATAATTTTCTTCGTCGCTAAATATTTTTCTACCGTAAGCGAGGGGGGGAGCTACGATTGTAACAATCTTTGTAGATACGGTTGTAAGACCAATAATGTTACGTTTTTAGTCCGAGACGGAACGGATAGTATATATGCGAGAAGATGCTGCTGAAAGTCCTGAAACTTTGGCTACATGATCCAGACGACACGATGATATTGGTATTCAGTAATTGTTCCCAAAACAAGATACAAGCATTGAACTAATTCCTTCTTTTACGTCACCTACAAACGATAATGTGGAAGTTCAGCTAGCTTCGTCCATGCCGTCCACTATTATTTGAGTAGTGTTTTCGCTAGAAGAAATAAAACTCTTCCTGAAAGCTCCTTCGAGGAAAACAACAAATATAGGGCGAAATACCAGAAGGTCCACAATTTATACAGATATGACTGAGAAAGAGGCAATAAGAAATGAGTATGAAGAGAAATTGAAACGGTCCAAAGTCTAGGAGGCAAATAAAAGAGTTTATGGACACAAGACTAAAATGAAGACTACGAAAAGGAAAAAATCTAACACACCAATACTAGACTCGTCACATTATTGTCTTGTATGTGTAACTCCCTATCCAGAGAATACATTAAGAGAAAAATGAGTTCAACGCTGAGATTGTAAATTTTGATCTCATGAAGATTACACAGGTAGTAGTCTAAGATGCCTTTGTCACAACTGTGAAACATATTGATCGTCTTTGTAAAAAAGACTATTAGAAAGTAGTTTTAAGTATTTAATTTTGTTCTTGTTTTTTAGCCGTTGAGGCGTTTCACGTTAGTTTGTCTAATATTTTAATATTATGTCTAATTTATTTTTTTTTAGTAGCCTTAATTTTTGTTTTCACCAAGGTTTATCATAAGAAGAACTTTACCTATATGATTTTTGTTCATAGTGAATTTTATTTCAGTTTAGAAAAAATTATATACTAGAGTTACCTTTGGCTGATTAAAGAGGTGCCAAACAATACAATATTACCTTAAATAATATATAGATATTTTTCTGTAAAGCTGTAGTAATAAAATCTTGCATCTATATATGCGTTACAATTGACACCAACCACTGTTACAACCAACCTTGGTATGGGGATTGATTGTAAAAAAACTGGTCTTATCGGAAATCTATTATTCTGAGAATGCAAATTGTAGCAGTCATTTGACGGCAAATAAGCGCCCTTTTATTTGAAGTATTTCCATCAGTATTGAATTATGAAGTAACGATGCTATGGACGATAAATCCAAAATTGTTACAACCGTACTCAGTCTACCCTACATTGAAAATAAGAATGTTGTTATTTTTATAGACTTATTAATTTCGTTATATAAAGAATAATTTACTCTATTTGTAATCGAGAAAAATGATTTCTTACTACTGTCGGATGCAAATGAATTGACCCCTCTCTCTAAAAACGCGAATAGAAAAGGAACTACTGAATCAAATTAAATAAGATAAACTCGGTTGGATAGAGAAGTTTATTTTTCATAAGATACTTAAATTTCACAATTACATGATTTTTACTTTTTACTAAATTGAAAAGAATGCGTATTTTTCAGCTATTTAAAAAAATTCTATCAAATTTTAACCATGGATACATAAAAGCATATTAAATCTAAATTAATTTTTGTAATTTGATATCTTTGTTAGTATTACTGTTATAAGATACAAACGTAATGGTTGAGTTTTACGATTCTAGCAAATATAGCGACGAATTGTTGATATGAAGTGATAGTACTTGTTAATTAGTTAATAATTATGTAAAGACATTAATGAAATCTTGAAAGAATAACCTATAAAAAAAGTTTAAAGTTTTTAACAAGAGAGCGTCGCAATACCCCAGAGCGGTGAAGTGCGGTACGCTGTGTTATGTTTAAGCGAAGCGGCAAATTATATCGTACTGCCTAAAATACTTTGAGAAACGACAAAATTGGGACAAAATTTTTTTTAATGATAAGATAATTTATTGAAATATACAATTATTATGAAATATGTGTTTGATTTTATGTTACAAAGTAAGATGTACAACATACATATTATTTATGTATAAATGTAGTCAGTATGACACAACAGAATGTTTTCATATACTGTATGTATTTAACATTCAAAAGACAAATTATTCAGGATCCATTGTTTTAAATTCAAATTACCTTCACATTCGCTTAAGTATGAACTTTAATTTTAAAAATAAACCGTTAAACAAAATTCGTCAATTCACCTCATACTATTACGTATTATAACACTTTTACATATCTATAGCCATTTTCAGAAGTTAAAAATGACGTAACAATTTTTGAATCAACAACTGACATCCAAATCATTATCTATCTCTTTTTCGTACACTAAATTAAAAAAGGACGGATCTGTTGTAGTATACTAAATTAAAAAGAGATAGATATCGTTTATTGACTATATAATTATTACGACACTATCGACTCTGCTGAAAATGGGTATACCTAACATAATGTATGATTGCATTAGAATCGTTTTTACATATTATTATCGCCATCATCTTCAATATTATCAACATCTTCGATAATATCATCATCAGCTATATCCGAATCTTCACTACCTATATGAATAATTAATGTTCTATCGCTAAATCCACGAGATGTTCTTTTTGTCTGTATTTTTATTCCACTTTCTGTGCATGCTCTATACAATTAATCCAAACAGAATTAGGAAAATTTTGCATAGTTTCAAGGCATGAAGTCAAGACATCGTTAATTTTAAATGTGGTATTTAGTTTTGCTACCTTATTTTTAATGTATGCCCAAGTTAGTTCTATAGTATTAAATTCATAATCAGCAACCGGCAACCACAGAAGTTTATCATCATCACCTCTTAATTCCTGCGTTATTTGTTCCAGTAAATATTTTTTTTCAAAATAGTAAGAACGGGATAATTACAAAAGTTGTATTTTATTCAATTCATAAAAATTATTAATTCCATCTGGTACTATCACCTGTCGTTGAGCCACCCATTCAATAATTTGTCCCTTAGTCCAGGCAACTATTGGATTTCGAAAATTAGGATCTAGCATTGTGTCATAAGGAACTTGATCAATGACTATTACCGACTTTGTTGGTATTACACTTAGAACAAATCGAAACTATTCTTCAAAATGCTGTTTGTTCATTTCATTATCATAATCTGCACTACCCTTTTTACCAACAAAGCATTTTAATGCACCATTGCAAAATCTATTTCCATTGCCAATGTCTAAAATAATAACCCCTTGTCCACAACCTGATGGTCGTTTAATTCCCCCTCGAAAACCATTCACTTTTTGAGCCCCTGCACGATATGATCGAAATTCTCTCGAACTTCTGGATTAATACGCTCAAGTCATCCAAATTTTTTGAATGATTTGCCCCACACCAAGTTTTATCCGTGTAATACACTTTCCAACTAGTTTCCCTATACCGTTTTATAGTATATAAAAAAAAATCTGCTCTTTTTGCTGTTAATGATTCTTGTTCCATTAGAATTGGCTTATTGTTTAGTTTTTATAAGAAACTTTTAATTTTTTTGCCCAAAGCAGTAACGTATCATTAGAAAATTCTGTTAAACCATCAACGTCATTTTTCAATATCTGATGAAGTTCTGCAATTGTAGGAAATTTTTGTTCCAAGTAAAAATCAAATATTTTACGTCTAATTATTCGCTGTAAAACTTCATCAAGTTCTATCATTTTGCGGCCGCTTTTTGGTTTTGCAGGACCAACTGCGCCAGATTGTGAGTTTTCTGCACTTATTCGTTTTACAGTACTTTCACTAATTTGTAAACATTTAGCTGTTCTTTGAATAACTTGATTGATATTGATATTATCCCGACCATTTACCTTTTCTTGTTCAAAATAATCTCTGACTTTTAAAATAATTTATTTTATTTCTTGGCTACAATAATATCGCGACATTTTTGATCTTTTCATTTATGTTTTAATTTTAGGTGGTAAATACACTTTAGTCCTGAATGTTCATTTTTTACCTGCTTATATATTAAACGAAACCTATTTATTTGTTTATTGTAATATTGATTCTATTGTAAATATAAATCTTGAAAAATACAGGTTTAAAAATAACAGGATGTACAATTCACAAATAACAATGGTAGGAAGTCCATGATACAACTTATTTATATTACGTTTACGTATAGATATGCAGTGTACCGTATATCCAAGGCCAGGAACTGAACGACTAGCTTTGCATCTCATTTTATCTTCGCAAAAAAATAGATACACACATTTGTCCCTACTGTGAACCACAAAGACAAAATAATATTAAGATACTATTTCACTTATTTTTATCTACAATTTTATTTAAACGAAAATGTATTACGACTTCTAATAACTGAATACCTTCTGTTCAAGAAAATATTTTTTTATACGAAAATTATAAGAAAAAGGTTAGTTTAATTTATACCATACTATAACCAATTTATTGTTGTATTACTACTTTAAATTTAAAGTAATTATTTTAATAAATAAAAAATAATAGGAACTTAAGTTGACTTTTAAAGGAATCAATTGTTAAGTATAATTAATTTATGTGTGATTAAGTAATAAATTCTCCACACAATGATTTTTGAATTTTTCAGTTTCACCCCATAGTTTTTTGTTTATTTTTATTTAAAGACAGGGGTCAATACCACTGCTGTAATTGTCCCTAAATGTTGTTTCATATCAGAGATTTAATTTACGTTTAAATTTTGAAGAACGATTGGATTACTCTAACGGTGATTGTTAATTTGCGTTTAAGTACTGTAAATATTTAATTACTTCTCCTTTTCGCAGTTGTAGTTAGTGACGAAAATTGTACAAATTGACCTTGAGATTAGACTAGCGAATTACCGCAAAGCTTAAATTATACATTACGCAGAATTTTCGTTTTATATAAGATTTACATCTTATTGAAGTTGTTGGTTTGAAATCAGGTAAAGGGAGATTTTGTTTTAACGGTAGAAATTATACACAACAGTATTTTGTTTGTGGTGTTATGAATGGTTGCGTACGGTTTCTGGTTGCTGTTTATACCTTCAATAATCTTTACAGTGTATGTCCTTAAAAACTGATTTCCTGCAGGTGCCAGCAACAAACCTTCTCTTGATGCAGGAATTTCTTTAAATATAGTTTTCTCCATTGGCAAGAATGTGCCTGTTAGTAAACAGAATAGAAGATTTGGACTTCTTAGGATAGACTTTATTAAATTTAAGGCTAATTTAAGAAATAATTTAAAGTTGTAGAGTATGTATGCATTGATTGTGTATTAGAATTTTCCGTAATAAACATTATTATTATTATTATTATAACAGAATATGAGTCAGTACGATCGGAATAATTTCAAAGCAAGGTTGCCAAAGTGCAATAACTTTAATTTACAATATTTAGCCAACTGTAGGAGATTGTAAAAAAGTTATACCATCTTTGCTGCTCTATTTTAGATTTCCTACCACCTACTATAGGAACTTGCACTATTTTCTTTACATCCTGCATATCTAAATACAAATGAGTTGCGAAACTACAACAAATTACTCTAATCATGACTTAATAGTTAAATTCCAAGATAAACTAAAGTAGGTTCAATTATTATGTATACTAAGCCATAAAACACTATCGACGGGTATCAAACTAAAATATCGATGAACGTAAATTCATTAAAATAAATTTGAAGTAAAATATTTATTTGATAGAAGGTCAAATAATTAATCAAAGTTGATAAATCAAATTAAACTAGAAAATCAATTTAGTTATTATAACAAATTTAGGTTAACGTTGTTAAAAACATAGTAGCAAGCAAACATTAAAGTGTTACTTTATTCCATAGCTACTAGCATGCATAATACTATATTTCTAGGACATAACATTGATTGATTTGGAGAATAGTTCGGCATAATTGGTATGTCGATTACCGTTAAATATGCCATCTCTAGTCCAAAAGTACATAAAAGGGAAAATCCATCATAATAATCAACTGGAATATACACTTAGATTATATAATAAAAACATTTTAGCACCACTGATAGCTATCAACTTTAAAAATCCACTTAAAACGGTACGTCCGCACATGCATCTTAAGCGTAATCTAAATCGACCACAATGATTTTAAGAAAGGTGGAAGGACAAAACTTGATAATTGTATGCTTTCTAACTACACAAAATCAAAATAGTGCACATATTACGATTTTAGTAATGGCACCAACCAGCAAAGTTCTAACGCAGGCAGAATTAGAAGCGTTAATACGAAGCTATGAAAGGCAAGAAACAGACGTAGAGATTAATAGTACTGCTTTTGGTATTGAATGTGACGACAGTACAGATGAAATATTTGAGGAGAGCGAATAAGAGAATGAATTTGCTGCCAAATAGAATGTCAGCGACTAGGAAGATGAAGCTGAAAAATTGCAAAGAAATATTTTTATGGCAAAAATGGATATAAATGGTTCACCCAGCCCTTTCATACTAAGAATACGCAAACCGTTAAAAAAAATATCGTGTTGCAATTACCCGGTCCAAAAAAAGAAGCTAAATTTGTGACAGAAGAACTCCAGCTATGGAAACTATTCTTACATGATGACATGCTGGATATTATTACTAAACATACTAATGATGCTAGCTATAAAAGTATGCTAAGACGCGAATTTAACAAAATTTAACGTTATAACTCTTAACACCCCACGTTGAAAAACAATTGAAGATTAAAAATCTTCCGTAATCGCTGCAACTGCTGATGCGGGTATTTTAGGAAAAGAAGAAACAAATGCAGTTTTACCATCTACTTATATAGTGTTGATGAATAAACGCTGTCATTTGTGTCCAATACATGTGAATATAAAAGAACGAGAGAGGTGTATTTGGTGCCAAAGTGCTTAATGCGCAGAACATAGAAAACCACTTTGTGAAAAATGTACGAATGATATTTTATCATTTTTTTATACTTATGTGATAATAAAATAAAAGTTTCGCTTTGATATAATAAAACACATTTTAGCTTGTTTTATAATGCAATCTAGGAATATACGTAATGGTGTGGTATACGACGCCATCAAACCTTTAACGTCCCAAAATCATATCTTACCGTTCTAGGGTTGAGGCAAGACAACGTTTGGTCATATACAATTATTTAAAGTCAATAAATACTAGTTAATTTCTAAGATAAGAGAGATAGATAGATATAGAGGGGGCGAGCAGTAAATTATCTGTATCTGACCATAAAGAATTGTAACCGAATTATTATAAACATTACTTTATAAATTCATTAAGAACGAAACAATACAGTGGTGTCTACTGCCTATAAATAATAATAAGATTTGTTCGATAGGTTGCCCCAATTACGGAACAAAAAATAGGAAATTTGTGTGTAGTTTACAGTATTGATAAGTACAATTTATAAAAGGAGAATTTAGCAAGATAAACAAAATAGACAAGATGGCTGCTATTAATATCAAACATTATACTCCTACTGATGTTCCAAGAGAAATTGTTTTATTAATTTTTTGTGGAATGCGGAACAATTTTAGTTGATCTTAGAACTTGTAAACAATATCAGAAAAGAATAAACTCTAGTTGTTTGGTAGCGTTCAAAGAAAACTAGTTTTGGAGCTCCGGAGCATTTAATTTTGACTTCTAAAATAAATAGTTATGGTTTTACGTTTTTGCTGATTATGGGGTAAGTTAATTGCTATAGAATGTTGGAATTTTAAACATAGAAACACAAAATGATGTATAATTTTAATGAATGGTCTGTAAACTTCTACTTTGGTAGGTGAAGGTTTTAAATATCTACTTACGAGTAAATTTAACTTTCTTGTTTTACCTGATAATTCGTTGTAACTGAAACGCCTATAAATCCTCTCTTCAGCAAATGTAAGGTTCTAAAGGTTAAACATGCATCTCTTTATTTTATTTGAAGTGAACTATAGATGAAGAACAAATTGAGTGTCTAGATTGGTTACATTAAAACTGGGATCTAAATCCGATTGGACTCGTGGGGTAATTTAAAACGTCGCGTACCGCAAAGAAATAGCGCTTTAAATACAAGAGGTGAGCTGCGCATTAAAGCATAGGAGTAATGGAATGCAATTCCACAAGAAACCATTCCCACTCTTATTGCTACTATGTCTAGGAGGATGCAAGCAGTAATTAGAACTCAATGAGGGAACAGGATTATTTATGTACATCTAAAGACTGACAAGTGCAACAGAAGCTTCAAGTTGATATAGTGCTTAGTTTTTGTGACAATTTGTATTAAACTATATTTGTGCCCTTCGCCCTGTGAGCATAAAGTTGTTCACATCATACATATACCATAAACGTTTCTTTACAATATAAAGTATTCAGTAAAATTCATTCATGATAGTCTCGTTTCTATAAAAATAAATATGAAAATTGTAAAATATGCGAAAATTTGCTCATAGGTGCAATAACAATAATAAATTCATATAAAAATCATCTAGTAGCGCGCTAGTATCAATTACAAATTATATCAGTAGTTCGATTAAATTTAGGAAAAACTTTACGAATTTATGAACAACAAAGACGCAACGAAATATCATTCTGAAAACTTTTTCTTTCATTTCAATTTATGAATCACAAATTATATCATGACAAGTTTATATTGACAAAATACATATTTTTAAAATATACCGCTTCGCGGCCGAAACATGGTCAGCTTAAGTAAAAAATGTTAATTTATAGGAACTATTTTGCTAAGTGCCTATGGCGAAATCATTTGTTTGGAAATGTTTATAAAGAATTCTATTAATTACAAAGCATTAATTTACCAACGAGATTTGAGATTCTTCTGTAACGCTTACACAACTCCGGCATACGAACAGGATACTTAAAAATTTATACCGCAAATATTTTTGCTTTCAAATAGAATTTATAAAGAAAAATCAACAACAAAATTCAGGTATAAAAGTTATATTATTTGAAATAAAAATAAACAGTCAAGAGTATGGTTAATTTTAATAAACTACCTTGTATAAACTTACCTGAAGCGTTCTGTATGTGTATAATTCCAACATTATTAATTATTCTCATATTTCGTTGGGCTTGAAATTCAGCATTAAAATACGACTGCTGCATGTGGATACCTATTTATATAATAATGTTTATACTAAATGAAGGTAATTTTTTAATAGCTGCTTTTAAAATGTTGGATCAAGAAATAGCATTGTAAAATTGTTTTGGGTAAAAATTTCATCAAGGGAATAGCGCTGAGGTAGTTCTGAAATCTGAAATTTAAAACCTCCGCTGTGCAATGGAAAAAACACCATCAGCTTAGAATCATATTGAACTTTTTCAATAGAAATAATTTTCGACTCTGAAAAAATCGGTAAATCAAAAACTGTTTAATATCGCATATTACGGGTATTCAGTGTTGTAAACGAGTTACAAAAACATCCAGCACGACATTTAAAACTTAAATAATAAGTATTTCTGAGAAGCATAATGGAAGAGAATCCAAAAAGTGTCTTTGAAGATATACTTTGAGTCGTTTGATGTTATTTCAAGTAAGGACACAATATCAGGAAAAATAAAATTAAAAACTTAATTTTTTCCAGATATTTGTGATAGCGACATGTGAGAAACTTTGATGTACAATTGCAAACTCAGTATGCTTCCATTATCGGATTAGTCCTTTACCACCTAATGTGGATCGCAACATACGTTACAGCTACTTTGTTTGTTTACTAAATCAAACAGACAACTTCGCGCCATAAAAGTGAATACATCGTAAAATCGATTAAGTTGTTGCGAAGAATACTTTATTGTTTAGACTGCAATAATTTTATTTAGCACGAATTTTCTCAACCTTTATCACCGTCACATACTTAACGGACTTCTCCGCTCGTACCTTTTTGGATTGATGAATATCAACTATTCGATCGCTAAGCGCATCTCGTTTCTCTCGAATTGTACTCTTAGATAGACAATTACTGCCTTTATGAATAGCTATAAAATTATATGGAATATCAAGTTATTTGTATAACAATAATAAATTGTTATCGGGCAGTTTACTGGATTACAAAGATATCTTCTGCAGTCCAAATAAATACCAGGCTCACATTATGCAACCAAGCACTACTAAAGTAAAACTAATTGGTAATTAGTTAAAAACAATCCTTTGCAAAAAACTGAATATTTAAAACTTTATCGAGGGTTTTAAATTAACTCAATAATTGAACAACAAATGCCTAAAACAATAGTCTCGAATAAACGCAACGTTTCAAAGCAAAATTCTATCATCGTTATCAAGCACAATAAAATGATTTACACAGTTTGACAATTCAAATGACAGTAAAAAACATCAGCAAAGCGTTTAAAGAATAAAACATTTCTTTATTAAAGAAAGCCAATAGTTATTTAAATCAACAGAATTTTCGGAAATGCAGCTACCATTATTGCATTTTATGTCAGCTGTTTCCCTAAATTTCCTTTTTAGAATGTTAGACTCTGACAATAATTTTAACATTTTATCAAAGAATCTTATTACCCGTTTCAAACCAACGTTCGGCAATTTTAGATTTTTCAAATTGGTTGTTCTCAATGTACCTCGTATGTTCGTTATCACTTATATTCAAGGATCTTCCACTTTATGTAATATAGAATTTACCAGCTGCAAAATATTTTGTAGATACAAAACAACATAAACAACGTTTATATTTATATTTACATTTTATATTTATATTTATATTTATGCATATCAGTAACTAACAGTAGCAGATTCAAGTTAAAAACTAATAACTAAGAGAATTTAATCTGCTATTTATATAGATAGGAAAAAGACCTAGAAAAAAGTAAGGAAGAATCTAGAATAGTAGTCACAATAATGATGTAATAAATTGCAATGCTATAACTCATTCATTGCTAACCTAATTAAATTGGGTTACCACAATGTGTCATTTGTGATTACATCCTCTATTTTATTACAAGGAAGGTGCAAGATTGTTCCAAAATAGTCCACTAAATTTTTATTGATTCTAATTTTTGTTACAATATTGTGTAGGGTACCACAATTTTTGAACATACAATTCCAGATTTTATTAACTATTTTGTAAAAGTAGGTTGACCTATTGTACTCAAGTGTGTTAGCATTATCTAACAAGAAGTGTTTTTAAGGTGCTTAGGACATTTAAGAGCAAATTTCAGCATACTTCTCATAAAACAATACAAATTATGCATGAAAACTGTTTAAGGCGAAAACTGGGAAAAGCGGAATCCTGCTTATTCTGGAAAATATGTATGGTCCCGTGAAAATTATAGGGAAAATACATAGACTAAGCCGGAAACTGCTTAACGCGAATACGGAAAAGAAATATAGGTCCGATAGAAAAAATTTAACCTGAAAAATACGGAAAATTGTGTTACTCTAATGCATATATCTGCATACGTAATGTAAACAATATCTATGTTTTTAACATGCATAAATTTGTATGTATTTCTTAGAAGGAATTAAAATTATATTTGTGTATTAAATTTAACCGCGGGACTTGTTAATGTTATTACCAAACTTCAAAAGGGACTTATTAATACTATTCTGCTAAAACACAGAATTGACAGTTCTTGAAACAACTCAAATGCACTTTCAATCCAAGTACGTGCGTATATTGTGCAATTTATTGATGCGGTTGCAAGTATTCTCGTGATGTCACATCCGCGAATAGAAAAATTGTTGTAATTTTTTAAATCATCTTAAGATTGTTATTTTTAACTAGATTTTGTTTTTTCTCAATAAAATTGAATCGCGTATATAACACTCTTACACTTAAAGAAAAAAATTAACCTTATAAAATCCCACGAAACTGTAGGTTTAAGTGCTAAGCAACTCAGCGTTAAATTTAACTGCGGAAAAGCAAGTGTATGGTTCCATAAATGTGGAATGCTGAACTTTAAAAATTATCCATGAAATAAAATATTTAAAATATAATTTGATAAAAGCTAATTAATAAATGTCTTATGTTTAATAAATTTTAGACTCTAACCAAGAAACAAATACAGTTCCGTAACGTTAGTACAAGACATTTTGAATCTTAATTAACGATTTGCTGTTAATTAACGATTTCTGTTCACCAGATAAAGTGTAACTTGAATCTGTGTTAAAAGTAACACAGTATAAATAGAAGTTATATATTAATATTAATTTCAACCATACGATATATTTATTTTAATTGTCAGGTAATTGGTACAATTAAGTAGGGCTATTTAATTAGTTCAACTTTTATTTCATAAGTTAATATTTTGCTAATTTTTTGTTAGCTTTTTCAGAACAAATGTAACAAGAATTAAATAGAAACATAAACATTAAACGTAAACACTAATTAAATATTTTGTAACTCTGAAAAGATACAAAATTTCAAATAACGTCAATTAATTGACAAAAAGATACAAAATGCCAAATAACGTCAATTAATTGACGTTATTTGACATTTTGTATCTTTTCAGAGTTAGGAAATATTTAATTAGTGTTTACGTTTATTGTTTATCTTTCTATTTAATTCTTGTTTCATTTGTTCTGAAGAAGCTAACAAAAAATTAGCAAAATGTTAACTTATGAAATAAAAGTTGAACTAATTAAATAGCCCTTCTTAATTGGACCAATTACCTGATAATTAAAATATATATAGTAAATTGATGCTGGAAAAACTTGCGATATTAAAATAAATTATAAAAACTATAGCAAATAAAAATATTTTTCAAGAAGCAAAGATCTAATCAAAATATATTGTTTACAACATTTAAACTGATAAAATTCATACTAGATCCAAAGAAATTAAACACCTACGCATAAGACCGCATTTACCGAGAATTCTGCATAAAATACAACACATAGATCATGTAAATAGGTATCTTAAAATACAAACACGAAACCAATAAATATTATCACTAATAGTTGCATAACTATTATTAAAAAGACGCTAGAACAATAGAAATTGGTAGAACTAAATTAAAGTACATTTGATATAATTCAATTATACTCAGTGACATAAAAATTGCAACACAGAGAAGGGGTTGGAATTTCCAGATGAAATTTGGTAGGAATATTCATCTGTGTTACAATATTACGTGGTCAAAATTTGGGAGGAAAATCTTTATTAGTTAAACGAAATTTTCTAATAATTGTGAATAACGTGTAGTGCGGCCTCTATGATTTACACATTCATTTACACGCCGAGGTAGTGATTGAATAAGGTGGGTTATCTCGTCTTGGGGTATTGTCTCCCATGGAAGTTGCTCCTTGCGTCTCAAGGCCTCTAAATTCAAAGGAGGACGCTGCAAATTTCGCAACCTTCTACCCATTATGTCCTATACATGCTCAATGGGAGAAAGATCTGAAGATCTTGGAGGCCAGGGAAAAAGATCAATCTGGGCCTGCTCAAAGAAGTTCAAGCAAAACCATGCTACACGTGTACGTGCATTAATATTGCTGTAATAATGGATCTTCGAGATCTTGTAAGTATGGCAGAAGATGTGTTCCAACCACCTCCGCAATATACCGTTGGGAAGCCATATTGCTTCCAGTGAATACCAAGGGAGACCTGCTGCTATAAATAATCGCACCCCATACCATAACACCCAAATATTTTCTTAGTGTTCAAGTTTCTTGTTATGATCTAATTGATTATAAATAAATTGCCTTGCTATTTTGTTTTAAGTTGTAGGATGTTATTTACGTTCTAGTTCAAGAAGCAAAAAGTTATTTGCAAAATATTGGTTATTATTAAATAAATATTAGAAAGTTAATTTACCAGTTCCTTGAATATTTAATTAATTTATATTTTAAAATAAATGTTTGAATAATATTTGTTAGCTATATGTGCCGCATGGTCCGTTTTGAGACGCATTATAGGTATTTCCTATGTAAAATTAAAAATAGTAGTTTCTATATTTGATATGCATATTAAAAAAAGGTTTTTTAAACTAAAGTTGTTCCGAATTTAATTCTGAATATTTGAAGCGTAATATTTAGTACTAAATGTAATTTTTTATTAAAAAGTACTCAAATAGCTTTGGACACTTTATCTAAATACTTCAACAAAAATAGTAGTTGCCATGAATAATGAGTTGTAAAAATGAATTATAAAATGAAATGAGTTGTAAAAATGTTTCTCAAAGCCTTTTATTCTCAATACAATTAGTATTTATTAAGACGTTATGTTTCGGGAAGTTACATGCATACCATGTTCAGGTTTATAACAAAGATGATTTCAACACAAATATTAATTAGATCTACAAAGTTAAAATACAACTTAAAATATTTTGTCAGAAAAACAATTTTTTAATGTGAAAACTTATAATGAAATATTACCTAAGTGTTGAAACATCATGGATTTTATATCAATCTCTAACCACCTTAACTTAGAACCATTCATTAAACCAAATAGGTAAGATTTTATTATAAGTTGTTACTATTAAAAAATTGTTTTTCTGACGAAATATTTTGAGTTTATGACTTTGTAGATTTAATTAATATTTGTAATAACATCAACTTTGTTATAAACCGTAAAATGGGATGCATGTAACTTCCCGAAATATGTCGTTTTAATAAATAATTTACTATTGGTATTGAAAATAAAATGCTTTGAGAGAAATTTTTACAACTTATTTTATTTACAATTCTTTATGAAAGAAATTCTTGGCACCCTAAAGAATAGGACAGTTTGAGTGCGGCCAGAAGTTATAGACCGTTGGCTGTCCCATGATAATGCGCCTTGTTACACATAAACCTCTATCAATGAAGAAGTGCATTTTGTGGGTCCCTCAGCCTCCCTTCTCTCAAGATATGGGTTCATGTGACTTCTTCAACTTCATTATGTTTATGGGAAAAAAGATTGTAGCACTCCCAAAGTGTCTTTGTAGGGATATGTTTCCTGGAAGACAATGTTCAGCTTAGGATACTTTTCCTGCCATCCACCGTACACCAATTCAAACTCTACAGGTTCTACAAGCGCGCATTATCTAAGACTTTGAATCGATTTAAATACTTCTCGGATATTATAATGTGTTGGGCAATCCCTTGTATGACGTAGTAACGTATGTGTTGCTACAAAAGGTGTTATTTTGAGCATCTACTCTAAAATAAGTTTCTAATCACTTTAAAGTAATTTTCAAAATGACATTTCAGACTATTGATGGCTGTTGCTGTTAATTAAAATTATTTGTTAAAAATAATCAACGATATCGCCTTTGCTATTTAATTAAAAGAATACAGTCCGAAAAAGCATTGATGCTATCTTAAGATATTGATAATCCAGGAACGAGACCATTTTAAACCTACATGGATATATACAGTTTTTTGAATCCTTTGGCTTGTAGAATGTGCTAGTAAATATTGGCTAAAGTTTACAGGCATACAGCGTATAAAAAACCCTGTCGCATTTGGGTCGCAATTGTTAACTGTTGTTAGGAGTAATTTTATGTAACAAATGCTAATTTCTTTTGTTAAATCATCTCAAACGATGGGTAAGTTAGATTATTCTGAATATACTTCTACGGTTTAATTTTGGACCCTCTATTTTGTTATGGCCTCTTCTGGTGGTATGATTTTACGTAATTGGTAAAGCTTATCTCGCTCGTATGATTTAATTTTATCTTTTTGACAATGTAATTTTATTATTCTACTAATTTCGCTTTTGTTAATTATAGAATGTACAGGAGAGTTAACCTAATGTCAGTTCTCAACATTTCCTGCCTCTACCGGTCTTTAACTTTATATCTATCTAATAATTACTTTTATTTTATCGAAGAATAATAACTGTAGTTATAAATGACCAATTTTACATAAATTTCAAACTTTATATTTAATATTAATTTTGGATTAAATATTTTTAAATAGTTCGGAGATTAATGTGCATATTTAGAAACTCAATTTAATAGCAATTTCATTTGTTTAATTTTACCTAATAAATAAGCTCCTGTAGAATATCCAATAAGTTAAAATAATTTAAATTTAAAATGTTTAAATATTTCAGTTTGGCTATTTTATTCGCGATTTATGAACAAACTAATCTGTGTAGAGTTTGTTCTTAATTCACAAATTGGCTATAGATTTATAAAATTATTTTACTGCTTAACCACGTTAGTACAGTTTAATAATTTCTAAATTATATTTTGGTTGAAACTTTGACATTTTAAAATCCCAGTCAAATTTAGTACATTACGTTTTCCTAGAAAAATTTGTTCTACGCCATTTTATTTCAAAGGAACTAATTATATATAATTAAATTTTGAAAAGTTTCAATACTAGAACCACACTTACCATTATTTCATTTATTTAATAAAATTTCGTTCAGAAGTTGTTGTGTAATAAAAATAATAGTTTGATTTTCGATTTTGTGAACTAATGATAAAAAATGTTTGTTTCGAACAAAAAGTCAATGCCGCTCTTCTTTTGTTTAACTTTCTGTTACTTCAAATAATTCCTCTACATTACGTTGAAGCTAAACGTAGCCATTCATCAACCGAATTTTAATACGATAAAATTATACCGAACCTGAAAACCTACTTATCCCCCCTCCATGAAGCTAATTCAAACAGTCGGCAGCGGTTTAATTTTTTCAGGATTCCAACGAGAAATAATTCGTTGTATTTGGTATAGCAATTTTGTTTTAGCGCATATATGGGTATGTAGTAATTTTAATTAAATGCGTTAATCATTACGTTTACGAAGAGTTCAATGGTTGATTACACTTCGAGTTCGGTTGCCACTTAAGTGTTATCGTTTAATTAAGGAATATAATTTTAGGTAAATACATCTTGTTCATTCAGTGAGTTAACTTAACTTGTAGCTTCTACTTTAATTGCTTTGATTCCTTATAAATTTCAGGAGATTGGAAAATTTCTAGGTAATTTAGTTTTTTATCTTTCTTGTTATTATCTACATTGCTTGTTGTCAAACGCGGTTCGAGGTAACTTCTTTATTTACGTTTAGTTCAATGCAATTTATAATTTTTGATGCGCAGAGGGTATATCTTATTTAATAGCTATCAAAATTTACTTAAGTCATTTAAAATTTTATTTCTTTCAAAACTGCTTTGCTGTTCAGTTAAATTCAGTCTTACTTAATTCGTATTTTGTATCCTATATTTTATAAGGCTATTTAAAATGCATTTTATTTTATTTTCGCGTAGTTACAGAGATATGTATTCCAGATTGTTTCCGTTTAGAATTTTTGAAGTATTTAATAAGATAAATAATGATATGTTCCATATCTTATATCGAATACAGCGAATTTTAGTTCCTATTTATTGCGTATGTTCATAAGTTCAAATTGAACTTTCAGGTGCTACAACACTCGTTATTAATCAAAGTAAAAATGTGACATGGATAATTTCATAAAAAGGTCTATTTTGTTTGATATTTGCTAGAATTTGTATTAATGTTTTAATTGTGTGTTACAAGGTATATTAGATTATGAATGTTCTCATGAAGGCTTGCCTTACATATCGAATCTTTTCCGGATTGTAGGTCTATGATTTTGAATACTTATTTCTCATTATTTTTAGTCATTTAACTTTGATATTTCAAATTCACTTTGTATCGCTTTTTCGTTGGAGATTAAAAACTTCACTACGTTTTGTTAATTCTAATTGTAGTAAAATGAAGGTGCCCTTTACTTTAGTTAATAGTTCTTGCTAGCATTTAAGCGCTTTTAATATCCAAATCTGAACAGTTTTGGTTATTACCAACATAATTCCGAAAGGATAAACTTAGTAGAAAAATAAAAATTAGCATTAGAGTGTAGGGAATAAACGGGTCATCCATACTACAATTTAGAACGAAACTTTAAAATGTTTACTACATTTGCAAAACCATTGTTTAAAGCAACAGTAAATTAATTATTACTATTTCAAATGCTAGGTATTTCCATGTTACTCTGTATATATAACAGTAGATGGAAATAATTGTTAATTGTAACACAAACAGTTACCTAATAAATATTTTATTTAAAATAAATGCAATCATAATCAGTAAAATGTCTTTTAAATACAAAATTTAGTTAATAGGTACAATGACTGATTAAATTATAAATTAAAACGCAATTATCCATTTAGATACTGCTAAAACAAAACGGATGAGATAAAGGACTAGCAATAACCGTTAAATCCTTTTAAATAAATAAAAATATAATTCATACCTAACGTCAGGTATATAAAGCTTTAGAACATTATAAAGGTGCAACGTAGAAACAGCCAATATTGGTCTATAAATAAAAGACACATCTATAGGCTCCTGCAGCTTGTTTACAGAAGAAACAAAGTTTATCTAAAACTGGCAATATTAGAATTTCAGACTTTATTAGATATCATATCATAAAGTTCATAACAATAATTGAGGTATTCCCCAATCTATACAATGGAACTTGTCACGATTTCCCTGTGTTCGTAGTTAGTGACGGTTTGAGTCGTAACAATAGTTATTTACTTCGATTAACTATTTGTAGTCGATCGATCGTATATGGTCTTCGCTCAGTTGGAGGGTTTTGAGTCGCAGTCTTAAATCAGTGGCTTTATTTATTTTCGATGGTATAAATGTGATTTTACCTAATATTTAGGATTTGGGATATTACTTGCTTTCGCAGTTACTCTATTTAACTACCGGAACAATCATAGTTCTCTCATTCTGATTCATTTAGTGCATTATGGTTACAATATCGTTTGTGTTTTATTTATTTACATATGTACAATTACTGATTCAATTATATTCTAATGGTGTTTTAAAACATCTATTTTAGAAGCATTAAAATTCATATTCTGTACAATTTTTATTTACAAACTTAGGCCTAAGGTTATATGGGACATGAATTTGCTATACAATATTATTCTAATCGTGCGATTTTAACCAAACGAACATGCAACGTGCTTTGTGTCATGTATGTGTATCTTTGTGTGATGGAAAGAATGTGGGTTTTATATGGGATTTCAATGTGTCTTGAACTATCTTTACTTTTTTAGAAGCTCGTGGAAGAATTAATATCATATCGGCTTCGAATAAACCAAACTAAACAGTCCTTCAACCATTATAATATCTTTAGGACATGGGGCTGTATTTATTTATATCTCTCATGAATGAGTGTCCGTAAAAACATATAAAATAAATCGATAAACTCTCAGTCTTGTGGAGCTTTAGAATTGTGGTCCACAAAGATCGACAAACACTGTTTGTAAAGGGAAATATCTTACCAGATTACCAGGTTTCGAATAAGCTTACTTAAGCATGGTAAGCTTTACGTGGAAGACTAAGGTATTTTAATATAGGAGAAGAGTCTATACAAGCATCGTCAAGGAGTTTTAGGAAGGAATATTTATATCGTGCGAGATCCGAATTGGAAGTGCCTGATGCCGCATAATATATCTACAGGTAATTCGTGTAATTAAGGCAGAGGACGGTATGCGTTTTCTGTCCCTTTATAAAGGATTTTTATTAAATTCTAGTTTATTAGATAACAAACATTCGCACTATTTAAATATTTTCAAGTTAAAAACATCATATGCCATATAATATATAATTAATTCTATTTGTTTAACTAGCATATTATATTTCTACCACTAGATGTCTACAGCTTTCTTAAATAAAAATACTTACAATTTGGTTTCAAAAGGTCATTGAATTCCATGTTTATCTATCATTCCAGAAATATTTTCCTATTATCTTTCTTAAGAATTTGAGTCTTATTTATTTATACTTGGAATTTATTTTTGGCGATGCTTTTATTTTATAATATTTTTGACAACTAATTATTGATCTAATTAATATTTATTTTAAGTTATTTACAAACTTTGAATTAATGCTGAATTCTATTATTATTAGCTATTTCTAATAATTTTAAATATTTAAAATTTGAGTCTTAGAATAGGTAATAATGTAATATATTCGATGTTTGTCACAAACTGAACTCAAATCCAATAACGCCTGAGCAAATGTAATGTCTTTATATATCAAACTTAGGCAAGTATAAAATATTGGTCATTCGCTAAGCATATTTTAGTCAATTAATTTTAAGTCAGCAAGAAATATATCTACATAACAAATTGATTACGTCTATCTAATAAGGACCTAACTGCATTTCCAAACTATCCACTTGACGATAAATTAGATGCCAGTTTTAACAATCTAATGTCTGTACTTTAAACTAAGCGCATCTTTGTTCAAGTAAATATCAGTATAAAGAATTAAATTTTAAACTTGGGAGCTCCAAGAATTAGTAAGGCAGTAAGGTAACAGTTAATCAAGACCTAGGGAGCACCTCATTCTATAAATTTGTAAATCAATCTCGTAATAATTAAGCACAATTAATCAAGGGAATTAATGGAGATAAACTAAATAAGCTCTACAACAAAATTGCAGGGGTTGAAAAGCGTGACATAAGTCATCCATTGCTAACTGTATCACGCGCTCTACTAACGTTAATTACAAGTGAACTAAATGAAATGCGAATGCTATCCAGATACTTGAATATGTTGAATAAATACAACAACGGAGCTGAAGAGCGTTTAGATAATGACTTTGAATTTTGAAAAATAAAGCAATGCGAATAATAAGAAAAATAAACAGCCCATAATTTTTGGTTGTGTTGATCAGGTCGTAACAGTCGCCTTTGAAAATAACTCAAAGCCTAAACATTCTCAAATGCTTTAAATTAATCCAATAAGCAAGCAAAAAATGTTTGAACTAAAGAACTCAAACGCTTAGAAACAAAGATTGAATTTTTTTCAGAACATTGTGTTTGTTATAGATTTACTTCTTTTGTTTACTTCTTAAGTCTATTAAAGCCTTTCACGACGTTTGAGATGTTTAGTTGTTTGCAGAGGCTTCCTTCACTGCCTTTTCGTTTTAGTAGCGTTTGACTGCGGCGTTAAATTCGGTATTTATTTAATTTTTAAATATGTATGTTTTGTTTTAAATCTGTTCTTACAATAAATATTATTATTATTATTATTATTATTATTAATTATAATTAATATTAATTATTGAAAATTAATTTTAGGACTCCAATTGTGGAATAACTTCTTAAAATCATATTAATAAGTCCCAAACGAACCGTATAGTTTAATTTCGCTTTTGTTAATTCAAATAAATAAATAACTTTTGGCATAGACTTTAAAAAGTGGCTACTAACAATCAATGTTACTTATTTAATAAATCTTATAATTAGAAACGTCTAAATTATCACATAATAAACGTAATAACATAGCGTTCCCGTAAAAAACCACTATGGCTATATATTTCAATTATTACTTCATCTCAACACCCTACTTACAATAATTAGAATATTTAACAGAATTAAGCAACCCTGTGTAGGCTAGGGATTATCGTCGGCTTTTAGTTTAACTCGGACTTACTCGACAATTATGCCAGTTCAAAATATTGATTATAATATTTCCTAGGAAGTTCTCTTAGTTCTAATTACGTTGTTTAAATTATTTAGAAAGAAGTTATTAAAGCTCTCGTAATTCTAAAATTTATTGAGAGATACAAGATTTTTAATTCCCGTGCTTTTACTTTGAATACTTATTTGAATGTACAGCTTTTGTTATATCTATAAAATAACATTGCAAAATCAAATTTCTTTTATTGATGGACATCATTGGCTAGAAATTAAAAATCAAGAATTCTATTTTACAAAGCTTTTATGGATTCGTACTAATTAAAAAGAAACATTAAACTCCAAAACTGAATTAACCTAATTGAGAATTTTAATAACATAAGGTTACAAAGGATCATTCAGAATTTTAAAAAGAACTGGAAATGTTTACTCGAATAAATGAAAGACACAGAATAATTTATTCAAATATATTTATCGAATTTGTCAATAAAATGTGCTAAAGGTACGCTAAAGTAGAATGAAAATGAAAGTATCCTTTAGGCTCAACTTAATTAGCTTAAATTTTTATTAAACCCATTTCAAGCTCTTTTATATAAATAAATGCATCTAATCTTAGAAACACAATCTTTCAATTTATGACTTGCCTACTGTTTATTCTGTTAAAAAAAGATTCTCAGATATTATCACCACGGTTTGATTAAAGTTTCTTAAACCTTCCAAACACTTTTAAACGTACCTATACTTTAACGTTAATAAGCGATTTTTATCTTATAAATGCTTTTCAGGTTTTTTTGATATTAGAAATAATCTATAACGTCATTCTAATAAAATTTAATCAACTGTATTTAAGAAATTTCATTTTTAAGGCAAAAAGTATAATTTGGAAAAATTTTACAATTATGCCTTGCTTTTCTGGTAAAATAGTCACAATCGATTTACCTATTCTAATCCATCAAATTTTGTTTTAAAAAACATTTTTGTGCATTTTAGCGATACAAATCCTAAGTCAACACTTATTTTTAAAAAAATCTGTTGTGATACAACACACGACTTTCTCTTACGTATATATGCAAATGATGTCCGCAAATGATTAAATTATTATTTACGTTTATTTTCGAAATGATAATTATAACGGTCACCCATCCAAGTTACTGAACACACAAAACGCTACTTAACTTCGGTTATTTCTCTGATAACTTGCTTCAACACATTTTGTCAGAGAAATAGCTAAGTTCACGTAAAAGGGCATTGAGGTCGTAATAACCGTAATAGGTTTTAAAAAAATGTTGGAGAGAATTGCAAAAAACCTAAAAATTGCAAGAATAAAGTGACACTTCCGGCCATTCAATTCTAACTAAATTCCACACATCTTACTTGCAGAAGATATAAAACTTAAATATAGAATTTCATTTTTATATGGTTCTTGGTTTTAGCGATATGTTGTTCAAAATTAATACCTTAAGTACTTTGGATTACTACATTTTCGAAAGTTTATTAAAGAAACTGCTTAGTAAATATAAAACGGAATTAAGCAGCTAAGAAATATGCTAAGTTTTAAAAAAATTGTTGCAGCCGATTTCATTAAAATCGCCTAAAACGAATATTCGGAAAATATCTAAAAATGACAAAAATAAAGTGTAACTTCTGGTTGTCCGATTTTAACCATATTCTTGGTTTGGCACACGAAGGTAGTTATGACCCTAAATATAAATTTTCATTTAGTTAGGAATGTTACTTCCGGTACTTGATTTACGTAAAAGTCTCTGAGAAATAACTAAAACTATAAAAAAGGTCATTAAATGGCTAATAAATTCTATAAGTTTTGAAAAAGCATTAGAGCCGATTTTGCGAAAATCGCGAAAAACCCAAAATTCAGAAAATATCTAAAAAGTAAAGAAATAAAGTTGCACTTCCGATTATTCGATACTAACCAACTTCGTGATTTGGCATACAAATATAGTTATGACCCCAACTAAAATTTTCATTCATCTAGAACTATTAGTTTCATAGTTATTTTATCTATAGTTAATGGTAAGAATACTTTTTAAGGAAAATTTTTGGGGAGACCGTCCTAATTATATCAAAGGACATTAAATTTATAAGATATGCAATAAATTTTAAAAAAATCGTTAAAGCCGATTTCGAGAAGATCGCCAACAACCAAAAAATGACAAGAGTAAAGTGGCACTTCAGGTTTTGCGATTGTAATGAAATTGTTGCGGTCAGGTACCCAGGTGGATACAAACTTAAATATAAAATTTTGATTATATACCACTTATCCTTTTTGAGATATTTTGTTCACAGACACACACAAACACACACACACACACACACACACACACACACACACACACACACACACACACACACACACACACACACACACACACACACACACA
>JAHWXV010171792.1:0-14042 GCA_024586415.1 Phrixothrix hirtus
GGGCCGGTAACCCGAGCTCGTTATAGAACGCGATTGACGTCAACGGGGCCGAGTGTGACGTCAACACCGAGCCTATATATAGGGCAAGTAGAACCGGAAACGGCATTTGAACGCGAACTAGGAGTCGATGCAGACGCCTGTTAACCTGAAGATGACAAATGCGATTTTGTCGAAACGTCGTGATATTAATCCTGTAGTTTTGCAGAATGAATTACTTACGCGGAGCAATACCCGGAACACCTTTGTAACATATATATATATATACATGTTATTTGAAACACCCTGTGTATATATATATATATATACACAGGGTGTTTCAAATAATATGATATTCATTTTAAGGGATGAAAGTAGACCCTATAGACACCCCAATAAACGTAAAATTAAAATATGAATATAAAAAAGTCCTTATTTTCCAATTATGTACAATGAGCCGCCTATGGTTGCATTCAGACTAAAACTGTTAAATATTTCATAAAATTATAACTGTACTACCTAACAGTATCAATTTACAGTAACACACTTTTACAGCGGTAGCAGGCACATTACGATTTGTTAACTGCAACAAATAACCGGATAAGGGGATTACCTTTTCACACAATTGAAAGAATTTACAAATAATGTATACAATCTTTTTAACAATTTTGAAAAAATTATTATTAATAACTGATAATAATAAAAATAGAGTTGTGTCTAAATGTAAAATCAGCTTAACCTAATTTATAATAGATTAAGGTAAAGGTAAAAGGCGATGCGGGTTACAAAGCTTGCGACATCATGAACATGGAATGTGTCGATAATGCAAGAAGGCAATTAAAGGGACAAAGATATGTCGCAAATATAAAGTCATGCATTCCACAGTTTAAAAGCCCAACCAAATTACGTAAATTAAAACATACGTAATTTAGGCAATTAGAATATGATAACATTTGAAAAGTAGAAACTAACGTAAGATATATGGAAAAACCTGAATACGTATATCTGTTACTAAAGATAAGACATGTAAGTTTTATAACTAACGGTAAATGGGAAGTAAAGCCAGGCCAATAGCATAAAGGGTGCAAAATACGCAAGAATGCAACTCAAACATTCCAGAAAATTTAAAGACCTCATGAAACGACATAATAGGTCACAATTAATAAGTGCATATATTATGTAGATTTCGACTGAAATAAAAATTCTTGAATGCGAAGCGTAGTGTTTCTGTTCGACAGTCCACGAGTGTGACAATTACGCCCCTGACAGATCACAGAATTCCTAAGTTTAACATCTACATGGACGCTTGAGACTGAGCGTAAGCTCTGTAATCAGACTTCGCCATAATTACACACATCAACATTTTTAAAAGTTCTCTAAATAGTGTGGGAGTATAACCTAAAAACATATACAATAGTTAAAAATGCTTAGGTGAAAATGAATCATACAATGGCATCACGCCGTCTGGACAGAATAAATTTCCGTAGACCGAATTTAGTAAAAATTCTCTACAACGCGGAGCTTTATTTGGCGTTAGGAGTACTAACATGTAATCATTTAAATTCAAGTTGCCAGTAGGCTATGAAATTTTTCCGTACAGCGTAGCTTAAACACACGCACGCCAACCAAAGTCTATACATAACCTGCAAATTATGTCAACAAATTTGGTGGGAAGAACTTTATTATTAAATTAAAATAGTAACTTTATTTACAATAGTTACAATAAATGTATGAAATGTTGACCATTGCATTCAACGCATTTGTAAACACTTCGTCTTAAATTTTCGAAAACGTTCTGTAAAATATGACAAATTCAAATGGTAATTATTACTGAGAATAGATTAAGCTAAGATATGAATTTTTTTCATAACCCACTAGGAACTGAAATTTAAATGATCGCTTGTTATATTAACAAAGAGAGTGTTTTTAATTATACACCATTAAAAGAGAACGTTTGAATTAGGAACGGAAAATAAATTGGTCTGTATTTTTAAAATATTTTAGGAAATATTATTTTTAATTAATATGCCTTAAATATTTAATTATTAACAATAATTTCAAATGGTGAGTTAAAATACCTTTCTATACAGTGTATTATTTAATGCTATGTGCTTATTTTATTGGGCCAATTCTAAGTCAAAAACTTAATATAAATATATGTCCTCAAATGCTTAGTTTTCGATATACAAGATGTTGAATTTTGTATTTCTTTTCAGTTTTTAGCAAAATTTTCGAAAACTCCTACACTAAATTTTAATATAGATTATTAAGGAATAAAAACACAGTTTTTGACCTAAAACAGTTATTTATTTAACCAGTGCCGCAAGTATAGCTACGTTTCGATACAATTTTAACGACAAAATTGTTATGTCACTGCTTTTTTTGAAAGTGTTATTTTATTACTAATTACCATTAAATTATAAACAAAAAAAGTTCTGATTTATTTTTTCGTACAGCTTACCATTTTAAAGAAAGTAATTAAAATATTACTTGTTACATCTAAAATAACAAAATTGACAAAAAATTAGTTAAACATGTTTTTCAGAAGACTAATAACCAAACAATCCATACGTATTTACAAATAATGTTGAAAGTGACCACTTCCCAACTCTTTCAAAAATTCCCGGTGTGTTACGTATGGTTGTCATAGCTTTCAATTATTCTATTTCTTAGTTCTTCTAACGTCTGAACTGGTGTAGTATAAACTAAAGTGTTAAGGATGCCCTCATAAATAATAATCGAAGCTGTTCAGATCAGGAGCTCTAGCTGGTCCTAGCTGTGTTCTTCACGTCCTATCCAGCCATTGTAGTAAACTGTATTTAAATATTCACGAATCAATATGTTGAAGTAGGCCGAAGCGCCATCGTGCATGAACCACATCTGTTGACGTAAAAAAGAGGAACACTTTTGGGTACGAAATCGCAGTGAGAACTTCTGTTAGGGTGTTCTGGAAGAAAAAAATGGTTCTATTATATAATTACCAATGTTACCGAGCCATGCGTTAATTGAAATTAGTCCTGAAAATGCAACTCTATAATATTATGAGAATTTTCATCCGCCCAAATATGATTATTAAGGAAATTTGTTATTGCGATTCTCGAGAAATTCGCTTCATCCGTAAAAAGAATTTGTAAATGGATTTCAGGATTTTCTGAAACTTTTTGAAGATACCATTCAGAAAATTGCATGGGTAGTGGAAAATATCGTGGAAGAAGTGGCTGAACTCTCAATAGATGGTAGTGATACAACAAACTAGTTTTTAAAATTTGTCATGCCATTTTGTGGCAGATATTTAACGCTCCACCAATTTTTCGCACACTAGTTCCTGGATTCTCTTGGATTTCTTGTAGGACAGTCTCCTCAACTTCTGGGGTTCTAACATTGCGACGTCTTCCATTTGAAGTTGTAATCGCTTCTGAAATTCTTACAACATTGGTCATTCATTTGGAAACACCCGGTACATACATCCGCATAGTAATAATAAAATCTAATCGATGAATTACCAGCATCAGTTTTATGCCAAAATCACAATTGTAAATTGTATAATTTCATTTTAACAACAATTATTAAAATTTGAAAATCCCAGGTTACGTTTTAGAAAACATAGGAGCATTTTTCTTAAAAATATTAATTCAACAGTTCCCGTGAGAAGGCTTGCAAGTCTAAAAATAAACGTTAACCCCTCTCGTTTTTCCCTTCAATTTTAAGGAGGAATACTTCGTTTACGAGTAGTAGAGATCTGAAAACTGCAGAGTTAAGTTGCGTTTCCGAAGTGAGTGCCCAGGCGATATTGTACGCGAATATTGTAAAGGGGATCAAATTGATAGAAATTTAGTCCAAGTAAATTGTTAATTGTAATTCACATTTTTTGTTATCATTAAATTCGATCTTTAAGTACAGATCTTATTTTATTATAGGTAGACCTGTAGTTGTAGTAATACATACTTTCTTTCAGGTATTAGTTAATTTTTAACTGTATAACCAATTTAGATAGTCTGCCTAAATTTTACCTGATCGAAGAGGGAACCCAGCGGCGTGCATGAATGTTACCTTATAGTAAGTACGTTGTTTGTGTTAGATTACGACTTTACGGTAGCGCTAACTATAACCATGCGTAATCCAGAATGTGCCGTTTTTACCAAAAGGAAAGAAAATTATACTGCAAGAAAACACTATTTATTTATTAAAATAACTGTTTTTAAAATGAGCTCTGGCAAATGCTTTATTCTATTTCAAAACCAACGACAGTATCATAAAAATTTTCCTATAAAACTACGAAAGTGTGCTAAAAATGATAACAATGCCATTCCTATCGCATATTAATTTTAACAAAGCAGTGAACATAAAACTTTGCACTTATTAATAGAAAAATAAACAATGACATTTAAAAGTGTTTACAATAAAAAAAAAACAATTACAAATTTTTATACTTACAGTACAAACATACGTATTAAGACAATCCTGGATCTAAAGCTTTGGAGATCGGTTTCTTTGTTTTAGCAGCCTCTATAACAAAAGAATTTTGGGCTATTATCTTTCCGTTATTGTTAAAAACAAAGTGGCGCCCTTATTTACAACTATTTACCGAATTTTTGATACCTACTTATAATCCTTAAATGTTAGTCTAATTGAGTTAATCGCAAATATAGAACCTGCCCAATCTCTACTGTGGTGGCTGGAGCAAACCAGCTAATTCAGGGGAACTACCAACTTTGACAACCTCAGGGGCCTTTTTCATATCGTTATAAAGTATTATGTTTAAAACTGCCACATTCAAATAGACGAAGATGAGTATTTGTAAATGTTCGACTATCTGGGACAACACGATTAGGCAAGCTACCTTGCTTGGTAGATACACGACTTCTTTAGCATTATCGTTTGCAAATTCATATCGGTCAATTCAAAATTAGGATAATTTACCATTTAGAAATAGCACTTTATAAAGAAGAAATAAAAAGCGAACTTCTTTGACAAATTGTGAACACACTACATGAGAATAAACCTTTATTAAAACAAATAATATAAGCGTTCCCTTAGCAACTGGCAAAGCTAACTTAATTTTATGTAAACGGTTTTCGCTTAGAAACAAGTTGCAGATACCTATGTAATATGTACTCTCGGTAATATTTTAATTATTTTCTTTAAAATAATAAGGTATATGAAGAAAATGAAACAGGTCGTTTTTTGTGAATAATTGAATAATAATTAATAATAAAATAACACTTTCGAAAAATTTTGTGGTGTAACCATTTTTTCGTCAAAACTGTATCGAAACGTAGCTATACTTATGCCACTGGTTAAATAAAAAAAACTGTTTAAGGTCAAAAAGTGTGTTTTTATACCGTAACAATCTATATTAAAATTTAATGTAATATCTCACACGGTTATCGAAAACTAGGCATTTTAGGACATATATTGATATAAACATTTCGACTTAGAATTGGCCCAAGAATCACTCATTAAAATAAGTATATAACATTAAATAACACACTGTATAGAGTAATTTCAGTATCGAAAAAATAAATATTTACGCAACAAACGTAAAGTCGCGCATGCTCTTACAAACTTTAGTTTCGAGTAACGAAGGAACTAGCTACTTTTGTCGTATTAATTGCAGAATATAATAGGTTTTTATAACTATGGATCTTCATGTTGGTTTCAACCGATAAAGCCCCTATTATTAGCCTCCTATACCATTTTAATAAGTGTCAGATTTGTGAAATACTGAATTATCTGTTAAAAATTTTAACTCAAACATATAAGGCCGAAATATAATTAATTAATAATAAAACACAGCAAGGGTATAATATATTCCACGCGATATTATCGTTTAAGGTTACTCGTATTGTCGAACAAAATATAGTTAGCAAGCTTTTGTAAAATATGTTAGATACATTTATGGTACGAAGGGTGCTGCAATTGTTTCGGGAATTGGTATAAAAACACAATGAAAATACAGTAATAATGCTTCTATTGTTTTTCAAAATATTCTCCCTTAAAATAAATACACTTTTGCATGAGTTCGAACCAGTTGTTGAAGCACTTTTTCCATTCCGAAGATGATATAGCAGAAATGTGAATTTTGAATGTTTCCACAGCATCTTCAGGTGTTGAAAAACGGGTTCCACGCATTTTATTTTTGCAAACCGGGAATAAAAAGAAATGATTTGGACTTCAATACCTTTTGCCGCTTCAAATAATCGACACTTTGTGATGCTGTGTGTGACAATGCGTTGTCATGGTGCAAGATGATCCGACATTTTGCATTAGTTTTACTGATTTCATTGATGACTTCCGGTAAGCAAATGCTTGTATACCAATCAGCATTAACCGTGCCAGGATACTCTAAAGAGACGGCAGCAACGTGACCAGTAACACTGAAAAATGTTGCAACTATTTCCTTTGAAACTATTCGTGAACGGACAACTTTTGTTGGATTCAATTCATCTTGAAATATCCAAACGTGCGACTGTTACTTTGTTTTTGACTCATATGAATAAATCCAAGTTTAGTCACCTATAATGATGTTATAAACGAAATTTGAAGCACCACGGTTACATTTTTTCAGCATTTCCTTGCTCCATTGAACACGAGCCCCCTTTCTAGGCTCCGTCAAATTGGGTGGAATCCACCGGGTACATAATTTTTTCACACCTAAATGGTCATGTAAAATCGTTGATATTTGTTTCAAGTCAATGCCAAGGGTCAATTCTATTTCACGGTAAGTCACATGCCGATCCATCTTAATCATCTCACGTACAGCAACAATGTCTTTTGAAACAACACTAGTTTGTGGACGACCTTCGCAAAATTCGTCACTGGGACTACTGCAACCAAACTGAATTTTGAAAACTAGCGATAAATTGTTGTTTTGGATGATGCATCGTTACCAAAAACCGAAACAAGACCATCCATACATTGTTGTTGAGTTAAATTACTTTTAAAATCATAAAAAATCATTACACGAAAATTTTTGTGATTTAATTCCATTTTTGTCGATAGATGTTTATTTTACTATTAAATATAAACGTTACCAAACGATGTTTTATTGAATTGTCAATGCTATAGAACCTAAAATATGTAAAATTTTATGATAGTTCCATCTATGATTCTCTAACAATGACGGAAGTACTCGTTCCCGAAACATATGCAGCCCCGTAATATGTACTACTGTGAGGTGTTTTTGGTTTTGCTGTAGGTTAGTTGCAATTTTGCGGTTAATGTAAAACATTTTGCGGACACCCTGTAACATAGAGTTAACGCGTACAGAAAAAATTATTTATTTGTCAAGGGTCAAGGTTTGCTCCTATATCTTTCCTGTAAAGAAAACCTAAACAGTTTTTGTTTTACCGCCTGATTTTCAATTATATTCGGTTATATTAAAGGAACGATCGTTCAAGTTTAAAATTGTTTAATAGATTACTTTACTTTCGAATTAAAATAAAAGCAATCATAAAACCATTTTAGACAGTTTTTCATTTTTGTCTTGAGTTTTTACTTTAGTTTCCTGTATTTTTTTCAAACATGTGCACTCTTAAGAGATTAATAGAAACTTTTATGTTAATAACTTAAAATTGTCTTTTGTGAGTTTCAAGACAAATAGTGGGAGGGAGAGTTTTATTTAGATTTTATTGTAATCTATTAAAACATTCAATTTATGTGAAATCTCTTACCTTTAATTGAAAAATGAAAGTGCCAAAAACTGAATTAAATGCGTTACTAAATGGTTGTAGATATATAGATCGCGCAATTTTCTATTACAAAATTTTGAATTTCTTGTCTCACATTGAAAAGTTTAGAAAAAGTAGTTACTTAATATTTAAACCAAGTAATTAATGAAAATGTATACATTAAAAATACTTGGATAAAAAGTTTTAAATAATAACGAAATTAAAGGCAGTCTAATTGGTTGTTCAGTTTTGACAAATACAGATGTTGTAGTGACATCTATCGTAGCAAGCAGCCGTGTATTAAATAATTGCCGCACAATCAATATTAACGTCGCTTAGGTAAAACGCCCACACATTATCGTTTATTACTTCTCTGTAAATTACATTTTTACGTAATTAACTGTAGTCAAACTAAGTAACTGACACAAGTAAACTAATATGTTTCACCCATTTCTATTTAAAATTAATGTTTAAGTATTTTCTAAAAATTTCAGTATAGCAACAGTGTTTTTTTAATAAGACGAGAAGCTAATTACGTAAAAGAAATGTATGTATTGGTAAAGAAAGCATATCGTCTATATAATGATGAAAATTATAGCTATTTGCCTATTAATGTACTGAAATTAATTTTTATGCTATAATATACCGGGTCAGCAAGACATAATATCTATTGGAATGAAAGGAATATTATCATTAAGATTAACTTCTTAAAACACATGAGGTGTACATTTGTCTCTTGTCATTTTTCGATGAATTATCTAATTTCATGGAATTGATGTGAACTTTTAATTTTTAAGTGGCACCATAGTACGATGATTATATCTTCGAAATGTATGAAAATTTCTGCATATCGCAGTTAAAATATATCAAATTAATAATTGGATTAATGCCTATGGTGCTCTCAAAGGATTAATTAATATAGAAAAATCTGGTGTGAAACAACACACGACTTCCTCTTACGTACACAAATATGCCAATAGTGTCCACAAATGATTAGAGTAATGCCTACGTTTATTTTGGAAACAATAATTGTAACAGTCACCCATCCAAGTTACTGGGCAAACGAAAGGCTGCTCAACTCCGGAAATGTTCTCTGATAAATTGCTTCTAGGCATTTTTTTCAGAAAAACTGTTAAGTTCACGAAAGGAGCATTGAATACATAATAACTGTAGCACATTTAAAAATAAAAGTTATAGCTGTTTTTGAGAAAATCGCAAAAAACTTAAAAAACGCAAGAATAAAGTGGCACTTCCGGTCATTCGATTTTACCTAAATTCTTGTCGTCTCACGCGCAGAAGATAGAAAACTTCAATATACAATTTCATGCAAATATCATATTTAGTTTTTGAGATATGTTGTTCGTAATTAACACACTAAGTACTGCTGGTTACTCGACTTTCAAAAATTTATTAGAGATACTGCTTGATTCATGTAAAACGTAATGAAGCAATCAAGAAATTTACTAAGTTTTAAAACATCGTTGGAGCCGATTTCAAGAAAATCGCGAAAAACGAAAATACGGAAAATATCTAAAAATGACAGAAATAAAGTGGAACTTCCGGTTATCGATTTAAACCAAATTCTTCATTTAGAATACCAATGTAGTTACGGCCACAAATATAAATTTTCATTTAGCGAGAACTCAAATATAAAATTTAGTTTATGTACGACTTTTAGTTTTCGAGGTATTTTGTTCACACACACACACGCACGCATGCACACGCACCCGCACGCGCACGCGAATAAGGACGGGCGCATTCCCGCGCGCACGAACGCATGAACGCACGCACGCACGTACGCGCACAAACATACGCACACCCACACACACACCCATACACACACACGGATGCGGACGTGGACGAGGACATGGACGCGGACCCTACACGGACACGGACATGGACACGGGCACGGGCACGGGCATTGACGCTGACGCGGACGCGGACGCGGACGCGAGCACGGGCACGGGAATGGTTACGGGCATGTGCGCGGGTACGGGCACAGGCAGGGGCGCGGGCACGGGCACTGACGCTGACGCGGACGTGGGCAAGGGCACGGGCACGGGCACGGGCGCGGGCGCGGGCGTGGGCGCGGCCACTGACACGGACACGGACACTGAACCGGACACGGACACGGACACGGGCGCGGTCGCAGACGTGGTCGCGAACGCGGACTCGGATACGGACACGGACATGTAACGTACACGGACACGTAACGTACACGGACACGGACACGGACACGCACACGGACACGGACACGGATACGAACACGGACACGGTTACGGTCGCGGATGTGGACACGAACACGGATACCGACACGTACACGGACACGGACACGGACGCGGACACGGACACGGACACGGACACACGCACACAGACACAAACAGGCACACACACACACACACACACACACACACACACACACAGACACACACAAACAGACACAGACACAGGCACAGGCACAGACAAAGACACAGACACAGACACAGATAGACGAATTTTTAAAACATGTTTTTCGAACCCAGGGGGTCCCAAAACGTGTATTTCCACTAATATTTCGATATCGAAAATTTTTGATGAATACAATACTTTCTCTATACTATATTTCATATAGGTAAGAGAAAGTAAAAAAGTCTAATCCATAAAATGTTTAATTATAAAGATATCAACTAGTTTCGCCTATAAAATTAGGCATTTTCAAGATAATTGAAATTAGCTAATCATGTCAAAAGGTATAAAGTGCGCTCAATACATTTTTTTAAATTAATACAGAGTGACTTTTTAGTCCTGTTACGCCTTATAAAAAAGGGAAATTTTGTTTCGTGACACAAAGTTGGTAGCGCAACTCAATCGGTGCAGGTCCGGTAGAGTGCCTTGATACTCTCTGAGCTGAGCTGTTTCAGATGGTTTTACGAACAAAATGTCGTTTACCCTAGAACAAGGGGTTTTCGTTCTTGAACAATATTTTGCTACGAAATCGTATGTGAGTGTAAAAAAATCATTTCAGATTAAGTTCGTTGATGTTCCTCCCACAGGAAAAATGTCAATTTCTAGGTTAGCAAAATGATTTCGAGAGACAGGTAGTGTTTGCGACAGACGACGTAGTGATCGACCATCTCGCTTGATAGATAAAGTTGTAGAGGATGTGAGAACAAGATTGCTCAATTCTCCACGGAAAAGTTTACGAAAACTTTTCTCGCAAGTTACTTTGTCATATTCGAGTGTTCAGAAAATTGCTAAAAAATTAAAATTGTATCTATATCGCATACGATTAGACTAAGAGCTTCAGCCTCCGGTTTCAAACAAGCGATTACAATACCGCCGTTTATTTAGGTCTTTCATAACTGATAATGGAAGCACAGTGGATCTATCTCGACGGTTATCTGAACAGTCAAAACACTCAAATTTGGGCTGCTGAAAATCCTAATGCTTTAGATGAAATATCTTTACACACTGCAGAAATTGGTGTATAGTATGCGATATCTCGTCAGCGTATAGTCGGACCCATATTCTTCGAACAAACTGTAAATAGTGAAGTATACAAGAATATTGTGCGCCAATTTGTATCCCTACTGGAACCTCAAGAGCGGTACTGCTGGTTTCAGCAAGACGGCGCTACCTGTCACACGTCTAGGGAAACCATGAACTTTCTGCAAGAGTTCTTTGGTGGTCGAATAATAAGCAAGGGCTTATGGCCCCCAAGGTCCCCAGACCTCACATTTCCTGACTACCTTTGTGGGCTACATTAAGTCTGAGGCCTTCAAAAACATTCCTTACACTATTGATTAACTTAAAGCCAATGTTACAGACTTAATTACGAATGTTTCCAGTGCAACCCTTAAATAGGTTTCTTCTAACATGAAAAGAGTTCGAGCGTGTATAAGCGCAAGGGGTGGGCATTTTGAGCATATTATTTAACAACTGCTTGCAACGGTAAGCAATAATACCTTTTTATTGAATGTCTTTTGTAAGTAACAAATAGATGTTTTTATTATACCTAAATTTCCCTTTCATGAATTACATTACAAATTGGGTAACAGGACTCTGTTTAAAGTAAAAACGATAGTCCAAACATACAGAGAATTGGTATAACTATTAAAATTGTAATTAAAACCCTTAATAAAAACATTAAACAAGTTAAAATGATTGTAGATATAAAATAGATGGAAAGAATACTTTCCGTCTATTTATTTTTTCTATATCAAATTAATTAATTAATTAAATTTACAGCTTCGACTAAAAAACAGTATATTGTTCTTGTTGAGTTCCTGCAAATCCCGCCTTCTGGCTCTTAATACTTTATAAGGATGCGGATGCTTTTTCAAAGAAGAGCGATCAGCTTTGCGTATTTATAGTAAAATAAACACTTTGTTGACATTATTTTATGGATATTACTTCAACTATTACAATTCAAAATATTAACTATATAGATATTTAAAAAAATTGTTTAGTTTATAATACTATAAATATTTAATAGTGTGGCACTTGAAATTATTTATTATAGCTCGTTGTAGTTTTAAGACCGATAATTGTAAACACAAAAGAAAATACTAATCATCCAAGGGAATGCGGTAAATGCGTTGAGGGAACCGATTATTAGAATAATAAAATGTAAAACGTTTTCTTTACTATGGATACGCAAAGCTTGTGATTCTTGTTTGAAAAACTAGTCGACTCCTAATAGGTATTGAGAGTCGAAAGCCAAAAAATACGTTCATTCGCCGGACCTACAAACGTTATTAATTTTTATAGAGATAACAGCTAATTAATTTCGTGCTTTTCTTCACTATCGTACGCAAAATTTGGCGTATACTTTAAAAATATAGATTCAAAATACAAGAGGAGTTTTTCATGTTATCTATCTAGCTATGAAAACAACAAATTGGAGAACAAACAAAATTTTATCTCGCAACATAAGAAACATTAACACTAACACACTTATTGCAATCTTTTTCTAGTAATGCCATGCATTCGAAAAAATTCTTTTAATAATTCCATAATACGACTCATCGGCGTTTACAAGTCGTCATTTAATAAAAACCAACGTACTTTCAAGTGTTTTTGGCGTTGTTGAAAGAGATAATAGTCACAGGGAGCGAGGTCGAGACTGTAAGATGAATTTTGTAATTTTTCAAAGCCGGATTCATTGCCTACTGTTTGAACAATTCGGGCTTTATGCACTCTGCAGTTGTCATGCAGAAGTAAAGTTTTCTGAGCATAACTGTAGGGTCGGTTTTGTCGTATAGTCGCCTTCAAGTTCTTAATAGTGTCTTTGTAGACATTTCCTGTTATTGTAGACCCTTTTAGCAAATACTCAATTAAGAGAATCGTCTCCGCGTTTCACTTCCTCCGCAATCACTTCCTCCGCAGAAAATTGCATCTTCGCCTTTTTGTGTGGTGGAGAGCCTTTGTGCACCCATTGCATGGACTCCTGTTTCACGAGAGAGTCCTAGTGTTGTACCTAGTTACAATTCTATAGAAGAGGTCTTCATCTTGGGATAAAGTAGTTAAATTCTACTCGAAAATGTTATGACGCTTATATGTTTAAGTTTCAAATCACTCATTTTCGCTTCTTTAAACTGATATAAAAATGCCAAATGTTAAGCGATTGGAACCAAACCTGGTAATGACACTATAAAATGTCACAGATATTTGACATAAGAAAATTATCGCGAAAGTGCATCGTTGTTATGGCTAGGTAGATAACTCAAAAACTCTTATTATGGTGCTATTTAAAAATCAAGAGTTGTGCGCAATTCGCTAATTAAATAGAAAAATGACAAGAGACAAAGAATATAGAAGATGTAGTTCAATATAGTCCTTACGGGATACGGAAAGATCGTCCCCCACAACTCGTATCCCACAACTCGTATCCCACAATTCGTCCCTCACAACTCGTCCCCGCCGCAACTCGTCCCTCCACAACTCGTCCCTCCACAACTCGTCCCTCCACAACTCGTCCCCCACAACTCGTTCCCAACATAAGGAAGAGCATTTTAGCAACTTTATATATGAAGCTAATTTTTATCAATGATATTATTGTACTAAACGTACTTTTGGGTACAAGCCCTTACGAGAAATTATAATATAATTTATTATTAGACGATAGATTCAATTATCCACCTGCAAATACATATAATCTAAGTAACAAATGAACCATTCCTTCAAAAATGTACCTTGATTTTTAATTCTCAGTCAGTGTTAAGCTGTGTCCCCATTCAATAGAATTTGCGGAATGTTTTTCGCCGAAACTTTGCTATGGGTTCAAAATATTTGAATTGCTAATGGCGTCAATTTTATTGCGGATATTTTAAGAATTTGGCGATTTCGCAAAAAGTTAAAATATGTTCAACTTTTTGCGGATATTCTAGCTCCGTCCTTTAAAAAGTAGCGTTATTG
>JAHWXV010171853.1:0-22683 GCA_024586415.1 Phrixothrix hirtus
ATATTAGATTACTAAAAATTAATTATTCTAAATTATCATTTTAATTAAGTAGAATAAGCACTTAAATATTTATTCTAGCCTAAAACAATTTACTAATTAAAGTTATTTATATTATTTAATAGCACAATACAGGTGTTAACTTACTTGGTGCTTATATTATAAGTATTCTTTTGTATTTGAAATAAACTTATTATTATTATTAACATTGTTGTTGATGCTAGTAATGGTTTCTATATTCTATTTTCATACTATTTTATTTAAAATGTAATGTAATGTATAAACTTGTAATGATTTGTTTTACAATTTATAATTTTAGTAATATTGTGCTTCTACATACACCATGTTCGGTTAATACTATATGTTAACATTTTAAATATCATGATCTGATACTTAGCTCTGTAAATAGTTTGCCTTGATAATCTAATAAACTATTATTATAACACTCACAAACAGTCGTGATCCCTACCGTTAAATGCCTACAGCATAAATTCCATGCATGCTTTTGATATCCTCATTAATATAATAAACACCAAATTACTTAAGTAGCTGCGCTGAGGTGTTATAGTAGTTAACGCTTCGATCTAGCATTAAAGAGACCTTGAGTGCGATGCCCGGGGCCGCTTACTCTGATTAAGGCAGTTTCCTGTAATGACATAAACGTCGCTTCTGAGGTAAATACAAAGGCAAGTCATACTTTCGAATCTCTTTCCAAACTCGTCCATGCATTTACTTAATCCTTATTTCCCTCTAAACTCGGGTCCCAGTTACCTATAGCAGCCCGTCCGCTTAAATAGGTATTGATATAACAATGATAATAGTTTTCCTTTTAATACTGATTTGAAAAGCCTAAATTACTTCACGCCTTACTTAAGCAGTTCGTAAAGTAAAGGATTAAAAACGAATACGTTACATTCTTTCATTATAACCTATGGAACATTGCCGCACTTTCACTGTCATCGTATTACGAATTGAATTTCGTACCCTTTATTTTTGCACATGATTGTACATTTCACTTTGGTTTTGTTACCTTTATTCTTATTCAGAAATTCTTTCTGGTATACATTCCAAATTATTCTATTTTTAAATTCATTAAATTGTCCAAGACCATCCCTGTTATGTTACTTTCAGAGAATATAAATTCCGTTTAGCTCTAGAAAACTCATTTTACATTGATGGATTTAATTTTCAATGATTCCATGCAAATTTACATTTTAAATAATTTAACTTCATTTTTGCATATAAAGAGAGCATTGTAATGCTCATTCTTAAGTTAAATGCTATCTTTTGAATTTTTCTCGCGCAGGCGTGGTTGATAGTTGTCGCTATTTTTGGTAAAAGGAAGAAAGTGCGATATTTCACGAGCTTTATCCATGTCTATTTAATGGCAGGTGATAGATTTAATAAAGTTACTTTGCAGAATACTGTTACACGTTGGTGTGCTATGTTAACTTGTTTAATAATTTTTGGAAAGCCCATTTCAATTTAGTTGGATATTCGATCGTTAATATCGAATCTAAGATGGGTTTTTTTTGAGGAAGGCGCTCATGGTTTCTCTGATTATAGCAGCGGCCTGTAAAGTTAATTACATTCCTTATAATTTTTTTGGAAGGCGTTCATAAGATTCCATATCAGGGATGCCGCAACGACTTTGGTAATTTTCCAACGGCAAACATTAGAGGCATCAGTAGCTGCCGGTCAAACAGATAAGTGATTTCTTTTATTTCTGTCCCATTAAGTTTGGTTTACGTAGAATAGTTAATAAAAGTTTAACTTTACATATAATTGAAATCATTGCGATAAAACTATTTAAAGTGTTGATAAATTTACTTTTTGATCATTTGCTAAACTATAAATATACAAACATAGCTAAGAACTATTTATGAATTTTATAATTAAGAACATACTAACACTCGCATGAGATTTTTTACGATTTTTTGTAAGGCGAACTAGATTAAATTTGTTTGTTAACAGAAACATTTTATTTTCATTTGGAGTACATAACATGAGCGAATTCCGCTATTTCAGGACCATCCCTAACCAGAGAAAGGGTTTATCTGTTTTACGAATGAGTTTAGTTTGGACAACTGATAACAATATATTTTTCTAATTCCTATGTCAAATAGGATCCTAAACAATATTGACAATGAAGAAAAAATTCTAACAATCGCTAAGCAGTTCTACCCATACTGATACGAAATAGTATATTAAGAAACAAGTTTCATAAAGCACGTTTCTATTACACGGGTTCAAGCTTAAAAAAGGAACTTCGTGATTTAGATTTAGGGTATTTTGTAATAGTTGATGACAAGGACGTTTTGACATTTGAATATGAAAGTTTTGTTAATTTTCTATTTAATTTGACGTTTATAGTAAGGTTAATCGTTAATGTTATCAACTCTTTAAAATAATATATTCAGTGTTAAAAAGATTGCAATTATGAACTCAAATGGGTTCTGTAATAACTCATTTTGATATTCAAACGAATAAAGACATATTTGCTTTTTATTTGCTTCAAAATGACCACTGCACAGATTGAGAGTTGTAGGCGTACCTTTATGAATATCCAACTAGAATTATTTTAAAATTATTGGTTTACGTATAGGTTTTTTCAAATTTATATTAAAAAACAAATACATTTGACCTGATTTAAAATATTTAAAATGTGTACCTACCACTTTCTACGCATGACTTTCCTATTAGCCATATTCATTCACATATTTTGTTATTATAGATAATTTTGGTATACTATGTACTAAACATTTCCGTTAAATGTTTGTGTGGAACTTTATAAAATAGATATATGCGTTTTTTTATAAATAGGCCTTAAAACAAAATTTTGCTAGAGATATCGTATTGCTTGATAGGCTAATTATAACACTATAAAATTAATTTCTAGATAATTTAAGCAATCAATGTGTAATGTAGGTAACCGAAAAAGGTAACTTTGACACAAAATTTTTAACCTTAGACAGTGAAATTTTGATATGAAACCTTTAATAAACTACATAATTAACGTACTTAAGAATATTTAATTTAAAATAGATGTTTAAAATTATGGATTAGTGTACCTTTTTATAAACAAAATATTTACAACAGATACAAAAGTAGCTTTCGAAACATTTACATTCAATTACTCAAATTTTAAGTTAACATATTTTGGAGTTTAAATTAAATCAGTTTTCTGTAAGTATTATTATCGCCTACCATTTACCTGCGTAAATTTAAATAACTTTACATAATTACGTTATCCTTTCTCAACTTGAATCTGAAAAATAGTTTAGTATGAAACGCAAAGATGGGATAAAATATTCATTAAAGGGCACTAAAGGATAAGGCAAACATAATTAAAGTTATTTGTTTGCGTATATAAAATAGACTGGGTTAGATATTCTAGAAGGTTGGCTTGTATATACCTATGCAATACATCTGAGAACTTCTTCAAACTTTAAATATATGGGACTCCAGTATCATATTTTACTTTGAAAGCAACAGGCACCTGTATAATTCCAAATTTAATTAAAAGACAATTAGAACAAGAATGTATATCGATCAATTTATATAATCCTTTGAATTATTATATTAAAGCTACCTAATGAACGAGTTGAATATAATCTTAAGCTCAGCGAAAAATTATATTTTACTTTCTTATTATAATTAAAAAATTCATTTTATATAATAGTTTTCATTTATTTTGTCGCTAAATGGCTAATTGAAATTTTAAAACTATGTGTAAACCTCTTAAGAATAATACTACTAAGCGTTGCATTATAATAGAATAAATAAATTTTAGTTCTACAATATCGATATTACTATCTGAACAGAATATGTGTTAAGCTTAATGAAAATCTGAAATTACATTGCAACCAGATCTACTGCATAATGGCAGATTGCTAATTTATATTGGATTAATAGGTCAAGATAGACTTCAATTGGAAATTTTTCCTACGTATTTATTTAAAACTTTCCATCTAGATAAAAAGAAAAGTTCATTAAAATTTGATTATACTTTTTTAAATTTCAGGGTTCACCCAGGCTAGTTCGGAACCCTACTGGGAGCAACCTTTTTCTCAACCGTATTTTGATAACTCTACTCGTAAGGAAATAACTACTACTGTTGGACAAACTGCACATCTACATTGTCGTGTAAGAAATCTTGGGGATAGAGCTGTAAGTTACTTTTTTTGTAAAAATAGAAATAAGTTTATGACATAGAAACTTTGTAATTAATGGTGTGTGCGATAATTTGTATTTTATTGTATCAAAATAGTATCTACAATGTATAATTTCCAAAACTGATACACTTGCTTTATGTAATTCGTAAGTAGTGACAATAGTACATGCTTTACGCCATTTTAACCTTAAATAACCCCAACATTTGAATGGGAATTCAATTAACATTTTAACTAAAATATTTCTCAGATTGGCTTTGATTAGACAATTCAACTAGACAAATTTTGCGAACTTTGTGAATCATTTTAATTAAAAAATTTTTCTCGGTTTTTCTGATATAAAAATGTAAACACAAGTAATTAATAAAATATATTTCGCGGATTTGATTAAACATCTAAATTAAAATATATCCGCAGTTTTTGATAGACAGAAATTTTTGGATTTGTTGTGTATATGTAATTAAGTCATATGTCGTGCTTTTATTAAAGTTTTAATTAAAAAATGTCGCGGTTTTTGTGATACGCGCCAATTAGTTTAATTAAATATACTTATAATCTTATTATCGTTCGAATTAAACAAATGCCTAGATTTGAGGTATCATAGTAATGCTTTAATTAAAAGATTTTGCGAATTTTGTGAAATGCGCCAATCTATTTAATTGGATATACATGTATAGATCGTCCGTTTTAAGTTAAGAAAAAGTTTTACACTGCGCATAAGACGTTTAGAGGGGGCAAAGTTTTATATACTTTGAAGTAAAAACTCATTGAAATTATTATCAGTATGCTGGCAATCTGCAAACGGTTAATGAACCGCGGAATAGTAGCACGTTGTCTACTTCGTTTGGTAGATGTTAAGCAATTTTAATTAAATGCTTTATTACTTATTAATTTATGTAATCTTTGTTTGGTTTTAGGGTTGAAGTAGGCAAACTATTTCGAACTGTATTGATCTTTATTAATAAGTTCGGTGTAAAGACCCTTCCAAATAACGGACTCTAACTTTTACGGTTCTGTATTACATAGAGAGAAAATTAACATAATTGTCTGTTCAAACAGTTACGTTAGACCTCAACGATCTCACCAATATTATATGATTAACAACTTTGTCATATTTCACTAACTAAGAAGCATAAGCTTTGCGCTATATACATTAATTAAATAAAAATCAAATGAATAAATTTCAAATCAACAATATCCTCATTTAAATCTAATCCACATGAACCTTAAATAAAACATTCAATATTTACAACCCATTCGGTTACTTTTCTATACAAACTCTTATGACACTTTGTAAATAAGAATTTACTACGTCTGTATTGTTCACATTCGAGAAAGAACTTCTGATTCTCTAAAGTGTTTATTCAAATTAAAACGAATTTTTAAAGGCTAAAATAACAAGCATAAATAATTTTGCTTTTATTTGTTTAATGAAAGTTTATCAGATGATTTGATAAATACACTTACGGTTTAGGTTTTGTTTGTATTAGCTTCGATTTTAAATACTTCAGCTTCCTTCCGGGTATTCGAATTCCAGGTTAGCTGTCTTAAAAGGATTTGTGTCCTTTTTAGATTCCTATTCAAATCTAGCGGTACTTCTTTTAAGTTGCATCTTTAACAATTGTATTTATTTTCCTATTTAGCTTAGGAAAATACGTTGATTTGTAAACTTTGTGACAGTACCTTGGTATAACATAAAAATTACGATTATAAAAACTCATACAGTTTGGCGCGTTTCAATGTTATTAATATTTAAGTTTAAAAAGACAATGTAAAATTAAAATAATTAATTATATACATATATAAATGTTTGTAAATTCAGTAGCTTGCCTAATTAGAATTAGACAAACTACAAATAATATATTTAGTTAAAATCAGTTAATTGTATATAAGATGTTATCATTTTAAATATTAACACGCTACAAGTTTCAAGTACAAGAAATTATCGCAAAGCGCAAGAATAAAATATCAAATAAGTTAGGCTAGTGGAATATAGATACCGCATCCTAAATTAGTGTACAAAGAGCAGCACAAGAACGTTTAAGAGACTTTGACTTCAACCGCGAAGCCGAGGACTTCGATTTCAACCGCTAAGTCGGAGACATGAGCTGCAAACTCATGTTGAGGCTCGCCTAGTAAATCAACCTTTGATTTAAAATATATACCCGAGCCTACAAACCTAGTTTACGCTTGGTTGGTTGTCGATTTTACCGTCGTTATTGACCGTGCCTTATTTCTTGAGCAATGAGCGCCTTCGCTGAAATCTATTCATAATTCTCCAATTAAACACTTGATTGCGCCATAGGGTAACTGGAGTATCTTGAAAATAACCGTCATACATTGTGCTAGCTCCGTCTTAGTATTTTTGTTGCAGTTGGACACACGACTCAGCGGGAGAATTCAACAGACCCGCATAAAAAGCTCGTAAACGCCTCCTTTAGTTGCTCGTGCCACAAAATTTAGCGTTGCGAGGCATTTAGATCATAAAAAAAGGACATGTAACAGGAGCCCATAAAACCCTTTACGTCGATTACAAATCGTTTGTGTACCGATGTAAGAAACATTGATACAAGATCCGCTATTAAACAACTTCCAAAAGCATTCTAGCATTTGTTTAAGGCCTGTAGAAATTAATTACCGTTAATAGAAAGCTTTTTCATGAGAAGTGCTAATTAATTAATTTCATTGATACTAATCCATTAGTGCCAGCCGTCCGTTGTTAAAATTAACACTAGCCGAAATAAACTGATTGCCATCAGCAATAAATAAATGTATTTATTGATTGAGCTTTGCGAAATAAAATTCAACACTTAATTATCATTGTTGTAGATACGAAAGAACAGTCAGACAATCATTTCATTTAGTTCACTTTGTACATATTTGTTTAGTGTTAGATGCCCAGAAAATACGTAAATAATTATTTTGATCTTTCGTTATTATTTTGTACATAACTATTTTGAACCTCTCATTATTATTTTGTATCTAGTATTAATTTGTAATTAATCATTAAATTATTTTTATTAGAATAATATATGAATTATAAAGATTTATTGCCTTATTATTTATCAACTAATTTAGCTAGGAGTGAACCAGAAAGTCTATCTTTATAAGAGTCCTGTATTAAAAACCCGGTCTCGCGACGGCTACTTGGAAAATCAAAATATAAATAATTTTTCTCCGCGAAGTAATTAAAGAAAACTGTAACGTCACAACTTAAAGCTTATTCATGCCACAATCACCAATACATGATACAAGTTCAGGTGAAATTTACATTTCGAACTTCAACGGATCTAAACTCGGCTTCCCCTTGATCAACACAACAGCGTAACTTACTCACACAAGAAAAGCTAACGTAAATTTGTGTGTTTTAGCTTTTATAATATTCGAGCAATCGTCTACGATATTTTCTTTGTTGAATCGGCCAGTTCCAAGTTTCAATTCTTAGTTTCGTATTTGAGATGGCTAACGCTAAATTTCTGTTCTAATCGCTATTTTTTCCCTTGCACTTCAAGGCTTCAACCTAGATTACTTTTTTTAGGACGTTTGCAATTAGTGTTTCCCTTTGACGATGTTTTTACCCTAAAAGGTTTCATGTGAAATGTTGCCTTGCATAATTTCATTTTATATCCCATTGATTTAAAGTTTTATTTTTTTACACTTATTTTAAAATGTACTCACGATTTGTTTATTACGGCGCACCTTGAAACTTGTAAAAATATTTATTTTTATTGTTTGAGAAACTAGTTTAAAACTTAAAATTACTGGTTATTTTATATTGCAGCAAAAATAGTTTAGAAATTTAAATTAAATCGTAGTTTATTTAAATTTCTAATGTTAGGACAACGTAATTGTTTAATTATTAATTATGGTGTCTAACAAGCAACTGTCTTGTACATTGAGTGAGAACAGTGTAAAATCTAAGTTGGGTTGTGGTAAAGATATTTATAAACAAACTCGCTAATTTGTGTTGAAGGTGTTTAAATTAAAAGAAAATATCAAAGAATAAAGCGAAATTAAAAGAACATTTAGGCGTCGCCGGCGTAAAAGCTTTATAATTTTATTGTAAAGTTTACATTTATGCTATACATATATAAGTTTAATTATTCCATGAATTTTATATTGTTAATTATTTATAAATGTGAGTATGACTATAAAATTTTATTATACAGTGTGACATGGTTAAGTAATGGTCAGTAATTTTTGGAAGTATAAATTCAAATTTTGGTACAGAGGTAGGATTTTATTATCTGCATTGTTTAGGTTTCTCGGCCTAAATGTGAGGTGTAAACCCAGTTTACTACGACTTCGCAATATAGCGAATTCTCGATATCTCACGATACGTCAGAGATATAGAAAGAGTTACTAGAAAACGTAGTTTGTAATCCTATTTTAACCCCATACATCGAATTTCAGGACGAAATTTGAATTTTGACATTTTTGTCATTTTTACCTTTCGGTAATTTCCACGCTGGCGTACTCTAGGAATGATCACACCCTCAAAACAAACAATCACAGGCGAAAACACTAAAGAGTTGAACAAAATATCGCAAAACATACACCAGATAACATTGTTAGAAAAAACTGAAAGAACTGTCAGACAAGTCGTTATCACCTGATCCATAATAATGAAATTTTAATCAATTCTTACCTTTTAGTAGTTAAAGTTTCAGTCAAGTTCGATCCAAAAATTCCTGCGCCTTCTTGGTGTTGGGATTTTCATGTCACTGAGTATAAATTTCACGTAATCGGCAGTAGTTTAATTATATTTTGTAGTTGATTAGATTTAATCCTTGAATTAAAGACATTTTTACTGGTATTGTGAGATAAATCACCCAATTTAATTAAATAATATACATGTAATTTTATTAGGCATTTTAACTAAAGATATTTCGAGCATTTTGCTACGTGTAGTTTAGTTAATTGACACGCCGTTATTGTAAGGAACGTAAATAAATTTAATTGAATATTCATGTATTTCTTATTTTTATTAACGATAATAATTTTAATTAAAAATGATATGTTTGCAAGCGTTCTTATTATTTAGACTTGAAAATTAATCGCTCCATATAAACATAGGAAACCTTACTCGTGTCTAAAACTAACAATATTAAATATGTTGAAATATTGTAACAAACAATTTTTATTGCATTCTCATTGAACAATTCACTTTATGACTTTTTTAGCGAGATACCACAAAGGTTGTCTAAATTCTATATAAATAAAACCAATTCTGTTTTTACACAGTTTTGATTTCACACGGTTTACAAAACAATAAATTCAATTTCGTTTTAACACGAATTCTTTCGATTTATGATTTGGTTGAAATTTTAAGAACAAATAAGTTTTATTTCAATTACATATTTTTGTGCTACATAGCATAAAATAAAATTTAAGCGCCGTAAAAAAACGGCAAGCCGTATTTTTCTATTCGTAAATTTCGTCAAATCTTTATTGATCTTATTAAATTTTTATACCCTCTAAGAAATTTTCGGAAATGGAAAGCCATTTTTTTAGAGACTAAAGTCGATATCTCTTTTACTAAAATCCTTTTATTTTATTTATGGTTTACAGGTTTTCGGTATATGGAACCAATTACGTAATTCTTATATATACACAAAGTATTTTTGCACGGTTTTTCTGCACCTTTTTTTTGGAACGTATTTGCTGTGTAAAATCAGAATTAGGTGTACCTCTCTGATGAACAATTTCTATTACATTTCGTTTACAAAACCTGCATTTTATGGAAACACAGATCCACTCTAGCAACTACATTTTTGCAAGTTAAAGAACGTCCCCTAATTTAAAATTGTTTGCATAAAGTATTTCGTTTTAAGCTCTATATATATATACAACCATCTATCTGTCTGTGTGCGTGTGCGTCAGCGTGTGTGCATGTGTGAGTGCGTGTGCGTGCTTGTACGTGCGTGAGCGTGCGTGATCGTACGTGTGCGTGCGTGGGCGTGCGTATGCGTGCATATGCGTGCGTGTGCCTGCGTGTGCGTGTATGTACGTGTGTTGTTTATGCGTGTGTGTGCGTGTGAGTACAACCGTGCACGCGCGCGTGTGTGTGTGCATGCGTGTGCGCGCTCATGTGTCTGTGCGCGAGCATGTGTTTGTGCACTCATGTGCACGTGTGTTTTGGTTACGTGCGTGTGTGTGCATGTGAGTACGCGCGCGCGTGTTTATGTGCGTGAGTGCTTACGTGCGTGCGTGCTTTCTTGCGTGCGTGCGTGCGTTCCGGCGTACGTCTGTGCGTGCGTACGTGTGTGCGTGCGTGCGTGCATGCGTGCGTGCGTGCGAGCGTTCGTATGTTTGTGCTTGCGTGTGTGTTTGCGTGCGTGCCTGCGTGTGCGCTTGCGTGCGTGCCTGAGTGTGGATGCGTGCATACGTGCGTCCGTGCCTACGTGCATGCGTGCATGCGTTTGTGCGTGCGTGTGTGAGTGAGTGCATGCGTGCGTGCGTTCGTTCGTGCGTGCATGAAGTCGGGCGCGTGTGCGTGCGCACTTGCGTTCGTGCTTGCCTGTATACATGGGGATGTATGTGTGTATGTGGGGTGCGTGCACGTATGCTTGTGCGTATTCTAGGACAAATACGCATACATGTGCACGTGATAATGCATTAGCGTGTGCAAGTGAATGTGAGCGCGGATCTGCACATTTAATTACGATGTTAACTTTAATTCGCAAACTGAATTAGTTGCTTAACAAATAGAAATGTAGGATTCTTATAAATTCAGATAATGCACCCAATGCAAACACATATACAAAGTAACAAATTATATTTAATCGTTTAATAGAGAGAGACAAATTAACCTGTCTATGAATCAAATACTTACTATCTACAACTTTTTATATAATTTTCTATTTTATTACTACAATTATTTTGTGAGTATTGTATGATTGTTAATTATTGAAACGAAAATTACGATTACAAAATAATTTAAGCATGTTTCTCAATTGGTATTAAAAAGTTGATTCGGTTTAACATCTAACACAATAAAAAAGCTTGTCGATAATGCATTTTTAAATATTCGAGTGTTGCATGTATATCCTCCAAAGTAACATTAGAAATGTCTCTCAATTATTACTAAAAAGTAAATTAAGCTTAAAATCTAACAGAATAAAACCTGTTCAATGTTTAGTTAGAAACAATGCGTTGGATATATTCGAACATAGCATTTACGAAGTAAGATTAAAGATATCTCTCAATTAGTATTAAGGAACAAAATAAGTTTAACAGCTAACAGAAGCAAATGTATCCTAATTTAAAGTTTATTTACCTAAAATATTTCGTTTAAGCTTAATTAATATTTGACATGCCAAAATAAAATTACAAACTACAATTATTATTAACACAGCAAATTGCATGTTCCATTTGTCTTTATTTAAACGTTATCTATTTAAAATGGAAACTTGTAACATAATTATAAAAGACATACATTTTACAAGCGCAAAAATAATTTTAAAAATGGTTGCTCGGATGAGTCGGTAAACATTTGCAGAATTTAAAAGTTACCATATATGCTTAATATGCATAAATGGCAAATTAGCTTGTCTTTAAGCATTTAATAGACAAAAATGTGTTTTGCGAATCGATAAGGTCAAATACTCACTTACGATTTGTATTTATATCACCATAACGATTTTTGTCGATTATTCTCGTTTCGGAAGCATTAAAACGTAAATTACAGTTACAAAATAATTTAAAAATGTCTCAATTATTATAATGAACTAACATCCGATTGAATAAAAAGACGTTAATTTTTAGTTATCAATATTACTAAATCTGGTCTGAAACAACACACACCATTTTCTTACGTATTATAACATGTATCCCAGAAGTCTTGGAATCAACCCTTGCTATTCTCTTAGTAAGGCAGGTCTTTTCTTATTTCGCAATTATATTAAAATTAAAACGTCAAAACAAATAATATCGCAAATAACCAAGAAATGTAATTTTTATTAGTTGTCACTGATTATTATAAATTACTACCAAACTTGCATTTCTTATTTATTAATGAAAATCTTCACACTTACGTCGCCCAGTATGAAAATAACTTTCCACGATAAATATCTTTTATTCTTTTGTCAACATTATAATAATCTGCGACGACTAAAAGAATTACATTTGTTGGTTATTTATTTTGACGTTTTAAAAGCCATGGCAAGGGTTCTTTCCAAGATTTCTCGAATGCACGTTAGATAAGCAAATAACGTCCACATATGATTAAAATATTATTTATGTTTATTTTAGGGACCATAATTGCAACGGACACTTATTCAAATTACTGGACACCAAAAACGCTGCTTAACTTTGGAGGTTTTCTCCGAAAACGCGTTTCAACAAATTTTCTCAGAGAAATCAATTAATTTGCACAAAAGAGCATTATAGAAGTAAGAAACGTGGCGGATTTAAGAAAAATTGTTATAGCCGCCTTCGCAAAAATTGCAGAGTACTTAGAAATCGGAGAAATAAAGTGGCACTTCCGGTCGTTCAATTTTAACTACATTTTTGACGTCCCATACGACAAATATAAGAAACTCAAATATAAAATTTCTTTTTTATATTATAATTAGTTCATGAGGTAGTTTGTTCAAGATTAATACTATAGTACTTCCGATTACTCGATTTACGAACATTTATTAAAGCTCCCGCTTAGTTTATATAAAACGGAATTAAGTAGCTACGAAACATACGAAGTTTAAAAAAATGATTAGAGCCGATTTCAAGCAAATTTGCTTAGAACGACAAATTCGGAAAATATCTAAAAATGACAGAAATAACGTGGTACTTCCGGTTATGCGGTTTTAATTAAATTCTTGATTTTGCATGGAAAATTAGTTGTGACTTAAATATAAATTTCTATTTAGCTAGCACATCCAGTTTCTTAGTTATTTTATGCAGAGTTAACGATAAGGATACTTCCGATTATTGGATCTACGAAAATTTTTGTGAGAAACCTATATGAAAAGGAATTAAATGGCTAAGAAATATGGTAAGCTCAAAAATTTTAGGTGGGTCCGATTTTAAGAAAATTGGAAAAAACCGAAAAATGGCAAGAGTAAAGTGGTACTTCCGGTTATCCGATTTTAGTCAAATTGTTGTGGCTACGTGCCCGTATGGATGCCAATTTAAACGTAATGCTTTGTTTGTCTACGACTTTAGGTTTTCTAAATATCCTACTCACACCCAAACCAATTTCTAAAAACATGATTTTTGGGCTCGCGGGTCCGAAAACGCATAAAATTTCGTCATCCCAAATTTTGGACGAAAATAATACATCCACTTTTACCTATATTTCATACAGGGTAAGAGAAAATACATATGTGAAAACATCATCAATATGTAAAGCCAATTGTCATATTTGTCCAATAGAAGTAAATCAATAACGAGTACATAAGAATGTATGTACCTGTATGTATGGTAAACATATAGCTTTCGTTTCCTTATTTGAATACACAATTAATGTTACAAGTTTTATCCGCATTTTTCTGTCGAAAAAATATAGGTCGGATAAGAATGCTAAATTCGTCAAAATTTGTTACAGCTATTTCCGATGTTATTGTGGACGTCAAACAAGGATAGCCCAGTTCATTAAACAACAACATATGTTGCCGCTTGCGCATTTGATTTGAAACAAATGAATTTAATCAATTTTAAAGTTATTATAATTTAAAATCGTTATTTGTGATGTTATTAGTATTTCAATTAATTTATATACTATTTCAGATAAGATTCAAAATAAGATTGGCTTAATTTAAATGTTGAAATTGTTGCCGTTTACTGTATTTGTTGCTAAAGGACGTTTATTTTAGCGGTTATTGTTTTTAAATTAACGAAATAAGTGACTTATGATCTATTCATGCCATCTTATTACAAGTAATCAAACGGTGTATTATATGACAAACCTTATACAGGGTGTCCGCAATGCCAAACACATTACTTTAACAGCAGATATATATTAATATGCGCAACAAAAAATGCTTATAACCTAACCCTTTAGGAATGGGTTACTTGTATGTCGCTAAAATCCTCAATTTTGCATAAAATTCCATTAGATTCGGCGTTGCAATTTAAACGCATTGTAAATTTCAGTGCTGATTTTAATGTCATATTTCTCCAAAACGGTCCATTTTAGCAACATACAGTAAGTATAACTTTTTTGAAAGGAATATTGTTTCGAATAAATCCTTTATTTTTACGAAATCTCAATACATAGAAACAAATGTGAGCAAACACAAAGGTAACGTTTGGGATGTTGTGAGCGCCCTTTAATTGTTTCACAAACAATAGCAAGTCATTTATGTTTACCTACCCCGAAGATCCCCTTGCACAAAATTTAACTAGAGTGACTTAAAAAGAAAGTGACTTACAGTGAAAAAATTAAACGTAAGAAATTCATTTCAAAGCTCATAACAAATAGTACGGCTTTATTTCTAACACTTTATTAGAATCATCTTTAGTAAAGAAATTTGTACTTTTCAAGTGTTTGGGCCATAATGATGGCTGTGCTTCGTTTGTGTTGTATCTATTAGCTACCGATACGTGCAGTAGGATTCAGCAATTCGGTAACAGTGACGGTGATTACTGATTTGTGCAACTGCGGCCGAGTATTAGTCCTATAATTTCAATTTCACACCCCCATAAAACATTGCAATCTGCTCACAAACGGAAACTTGGTTCAAAAGGCTAGTCAAGTCTGCTTGCATGCACTTCCTGCTACATCACTGTTTAATAATATATTAGTTTTTGATTTAATTGTTTTACCATTCATAAAAATGTTATTTTACAAAACGTTGACGTGTTATGCAATTTGGCGAAACTACTGTTATGTATCGTGCAATAGAACGTCACTTTTGCACTTGATGCAATTTTAATTTCAACTTATGTAATAGTTATTTTGTATCTAATGTGTAAACTGCAACTTTGCGATATAAATTTAAGTATTTCGTGACGAGGCAAACCCTGAAAATTATTTAACGATTGTTATACAGCTACATGTGGTGAATATAGAACTTTTCTGCGGCTTTAAGTATTAAATAAAAAATACTTAAATGCACGAATTTAATATGTTATATAAGTTGAATCATTTGATATATATTTTGACGTAGAGTCACCAACCTTGATTCTACTTAAAGTTGCGCGAATAATTTGTTAAATTCAGCTGAATTATGTTAGTTTTTATTTCAGTATATTCTTTCAGGAATACTGAACTACTATCTATTTATTAACAGTTGAGCCCAACATAATCATAAAACGAAGTAAGTAAAATAAAAATGTTTCATTGCGCTTTTCTCTCATTTAGGCAAGTGTAACAAGAATGTCATTATTTTGTATTTTTCTCGGTGTTTAGGAATGAAGTTTATAGCCCATTACCTCGTTCTTATAACGGGATGTTAGTTACGTTAGCTAGCTCTGAGACTCTACAGGAAAGGGCGTTAGATCTGCACTTAAATAGCATTCAACGGTTTATAGTTTAAGAGCGCCAAACGGTGGATTTCGTCAGCTAGAGAATAATTATATAGTGAAAAAGTGATCGTTTGATACTATTTGTTTCTGGGAATAATAAATATGCACAGTGGAAAGAAAACAAGCAGGCTGTAATCAAAAGTTAATGATTAACAGAATTATTTGAAAAAACATAAATTAATAACAACGTTCTATACGAAATGAGATAAAGAATGCAAATAAATACTAAGAGAGAGCTTCGATTATTGATTTCCTTGTAACTTTACCATCTCTGATCCATTTAGACTGCACGTTGGAATTTGGTTCACACTTCGTTGTTCGAACAACACATACAAAGTAATATGTTCAATATGAAACTGAAAACTAAGTTAGGTAAAATATACAAGGAACTCTATTATCAATAAGGTTCCGAATTATTTCTGTAGTTACAAATTTTTAATACCAAAAATAATAAAATAAATATGCTTAGTTAATTGATCACAAACAAAGAATATAATTTACATTTAGTAGTATGAATCAGCATTCTTTTAAAAATTTAAATTTACTATTAATATGAATTAATTTAACCTTATTATTTCGAAGCACAAGGTCGAATGTTCTACCTTATTTTTGTGGTTACAAATTGAATTAAACTATAATGCCATCCTTAAGAAGTAAAATAATTTGCCCTTTTTAATTATAGGTACTTGACCTTTATACGATGTAGCAAGGTAAAAGCTGGCTTAAACTTTTCACGACATCGATTTAAACCTGTATCAATATTTAAATGAGGATTGTAGTTACTTCCTTGAAATAAGGCAATTGTTTCTGCGTGAAATCAAACTAAAAGGACAAAGAAAAATTAACTAAGTTATAATTAATAAAGAAAAATGGTTGAATTTCGAACGTTTACAATCATATTGTATTATTAATTAATCTTAAAAAATGTTTTTAAATGTATATAATTATTTTCGTTTTAACGAAAACAATTATATATTACACTAAGTAATTTTATTTTTACACGATATTTTTATTTTAAATTAATTTTATTAGACCATGTTTTAAACAGCTATTAATACAACATGTTTGTTGCAAACATCCCGAAAAAGGACAAAGCCTCAAAATCGTTCACAAATCTCTACAAAATATTGATATCCGTATTGGCCAAACATATTGGTAAATTCGCACTGTTGCCACTGTTATTTTTGAAAATGAATATTGCAACTTTTCTAAAAATACTATAACTAAACTTAACTGAAAGCAATTAAATTACTGATGTATATACAAATGTACATGTAACGATGTAACGTTACAAGTTGACTAGCGTTGTAAGTTTCTAAAGAAAGTTATACTGTCAGTCTAACTATGAAATCAAACTAATTTCTCAGATAAAGTGGTTGTAGCTGTTGACGCAAATTGCGTTATAACGTATATTAATTTTAAAAATGAGTTTTACAAAGAGCAATGAAATAATTGGCAACGTTATATATGTTTGAATTAGTATATAAATTTTGACGTTATTGGTAATATTAACCTCCAAATATGGCATGTTAGTCAAACGTTAACTATTCAGTTATTATTTCTCAGTTGACCAGGGATAATTTACTCTTCAGTCATACAGTGGGCATTGATGACCAGGGCTCATCTTTTAATAAACAGATAGTAATATAAGAGTAGATGCAAATTTGCAAAGCGACTGCCGTTAAACAGGACTAAATACAGGCTGTTTCATAAAGAACAGACAATACTACAGGCTCCTTATTTATTATTTAACTTTAATGGATCTTGATCCATATATATACGCTGGCATTAAGGAAATCAGTATAAGCTCCGCCCCTTAGAGCGACGAAAGTAAACTATTTTTCTTTAAATGGCACGTTAGGGTTTTTTTGACCGATTCTTGTGTAAATTTCTCTTGTGATTTCAAAACTGTAAACATTATCTAGTTTTAGTGCAAATTATGGGAGAAAAACGAGGATTGCTTTTATGGGGAAACAACAATAGCAAAAAACAAATTATCTAACCAAGAATACTGCTCAAATGGAGCAACATCGTTTGTAATAATTAACCGGCATTTTTTTATTACATCTTTTGTGACATTTAATAAAATATTCGGTGAAATTTCAAGCAGTCTTCCAAAATGCATCCACTTTGCGTATCAATTATGTCCGAATGCATTCAATAAATTATGCGTCTTAAGTAACCACAAAAAAATCGAAACACCTAAAGTTGGCCGACCGGGTAGGCCATATAACTGGTCTATGAGACCCCAACCAATTTCAGCAAATTATTAATTTAGATAGTTTACATTTATTTTGGTGTTGTAAAATGCAGCTCTGTCTTACTGAAAATAGAGTCTATTCAATTCAGCTAAAAGCAATCCAACAAAAAACTCTTGTAAATAAATATTTCTCTGCATCTAAAGTTCCATTTATAAAAACGAGTCTTATTGATCTATCACAGAGGATACCACACCTGATAATTTAACTAAATGAATTTTGAAAATTACGTTCCATAAAAATTCTAGGACGTTCCCTACTCCATCAGCGATGACTGCTTGTTAAAAATGTATTATTGCTGAACGTGAATTCATAAAATGAGATAATTTTCGTATAAAACATAGGACCTTTTCATAATTTGACTAAATACCAATTACAAAATTCAAATCTTCGTTCCCTGCCATTTTTTCGAGTAAGATAAATCGTTGAGCAATATAGGGTTTAAATTTTCCTTTTTTAAATTTAATGAAATATGCTGATCGATATTCTCAAATTGTGCCCATTTTCATTCATAGAAGAATAAGATCTCCGTATGTAAAATAGTATTCAATTCCAGATTTTCGTCCTAGTAGGTACAGTTTTTGCGGAACTCGAAGTAAACTTGAAACATATCAGTTAATTCTTTGTAATTGGCACTTAATAAGTAAACCACTCAACAGTCACTGATAACCAAAATGACACTCATATCAGTTGTTTCCCGATGCATATTTTTCCACCTGACCTGTATCAGTTTCTATTAGAAAAATATAGCTTTTTCTCTAAGTTGAAATCAAAAGTTGATGTGATTATTTTTGAAAGCATAAAAGAAATGACTATAAGAATTAGTCAAAAAAACTACAACGTGCTACTTAAAGAAAAATAGATAACTATCGCCACTCTAAGGAGGCAGGATTAATGCTAATATTATTTGATGTGGTTTTGTTTCATTAAAATCGGACAATAAATAACGAGGATATAGTGTTGTCTGTTGTTTATAAAATAGCCTATATATAGTAATTTGATATAGATTTAAATATTTGTCGTTTATATTGTTAGTGGTGGCAATGGAGTGTCTAAAATCATCATAACAGACGTGTTTTCACATTTTCGGCGGCATAGATATATTCGAGAGTAAATTATGGCCGGCAGTGTATAAATCACCTAGTTTGCAGTTGGTCGTAGAAAAAAGGTATATTTTCAAGAAATTGATTTTTTGAGGAACTTCGATTTGATGAATAATTGTTACTGATTCCTTTCCTGGATTAATAAAATATTTTCAAATAATACGCAAGAAATAAGTTCATTTGTAACTTTAAGTAAATTTCCTATAATTACAACCATTGTTTCCCAAAAAAGGCTAGTCGAAAATAAGTTGTGTATGTAACATATTTTGAAAATTCTTGTCGTATGGATTTCTCTTCAAAGGAGTTAACATTCGGCGGTGACGGCGGTTACATTGTTAAAAGGTAAAAATCTAAACAGGCTAAAAATAACAAGAAAACGAAAACATCTGATAACAAGATGACAAAGTTTAATCCAGTAATCGTCAAGTAAATATAAATTGCAATTAAAACTGATAAAAAATTAAATACTTTAGATATTATAAGGATACCATTCTTGGCTACTCAGCTGGCAATTTGTATTTCCGGCGGAAGAAACAAAATTGACAAACCATCTGTATTAAAAATACGTAAAATAGGTGGAATTATTCCGCAAATACCATTGTTTTCCCCATCAAAGGCGAAGGCGGTAAACAATTCAAGCTCTGCAAGAACATATAAAACGTAAACACCACAATCGAATATTCTGCACAATATTTGAAATTTTACAAGCCAGATGGTGAAAACTGCAGCAATCCATTATATTTAACAACATCAAAAAATAATGGAAAAGCTTCTAAATTGATTGTCACATAAACCATTGACGAATGTAGAATTATCAAAGTATACAAAAGATACTCCATACTTCCCAAGTGCTAGCATGTGTGATGATCTACTAAAGAAAGCACATGTTAATGAGGTGGACATTATAAATTTGATAGAAACTTAAACAAATGAACTCATTGGACATATTGTTGAAAGACTGGCCGTAACGTGCATTTTAATAGTTTCGAAAACTAAAGACCCGCTAAGGCAGTAATCAAATATTTTCGCAACTACGACATTTATTCCAGCTATAACAGATATCTAAAATTCAACACCGTTATATGTGGTCGTGACTCTATAAAATCTTTAATAGCAATGGCAATCACGTTCATTCTAGAGGGTATGGGAACGTTGCCACGACTTTTAGTTTCAAAATACAGATGAATTTTAGCGTTGGTTGGTTTCTATGGATGTAATTCCATTTGTAGCATTAATAGCACAAACAATAAAATACATTTTCGTGAAACAACGGCAACAGTCAAAGTTGGTGCAACAGGAACAGTGGGCAACAGCAAAACAAAAAAAAATAATGACACAAATAACTACAAATTCTCATGGTTCCCATGGTATTAAAAATGTGTCTATGTATCAAAGGACTTCATTAGCTCCTTATCACATAAATCGAAAAAGTCATCGCCATCGTCCCAGGCATCATTTAATGTTCAAGATATTTACCAAATAAACGCAAACAATGGCACGCTTCAATGTGTAACAAAAAGCTAATACGGAATTGATTTGACTTAGTTTTGTAGCATTGATCGTATGCTAGGTTTTAGTTCAAAGACTCTAGCGGCGAACGTGGAACTAACTTAGATGTGCAAATTGTAAAACAAAACAAAATTTGGATTGCAACATAATAACAAACGCCTACAGGAAGGGAGAAAAATTAAGGAGTCTTTGGCAAAGATAGGCATTTCAGTGCCACCCGGTTATAGATAAAATGAAATTTTCGCCAATCCAATAGCTTCGAAACTAAACACTAAGCTTATAAGTAATATTACAATAAATTTTGTTGACCAGTACAGTAAACATATTTAGGGCAGAAAAATACTTTGTGCGTTTAAAATTGAAAAAGAAAAGACTTTTGGAATGAAGATGGGCTTAATATTGAATAATAATGATATAAAAGGAAGTAAATTATTTGAATACCTTTTACATTTCGTAAAAACAGCTTTGCCATCAACATTTGATCAAAGTGGCTCTGTTACCGCTGATCCCGCTGCTGCATTAGTATCTAAAAATAATTATTCTCACATGGGTCAAGCAAAAATAACTTTGACGGAAAGAAAACTTTCATCTCCACTCGGAATAAAAGTTAAAAAGTTTGCAAAATAGCGCCATCGCCATAGCAGCGAATAAGGATATAAAGGATATAAATAGAAATAGAAAAAGTATCCATATGAGGACACGAGATAAAAATTTACCACCAACAACTATTCTCAAGCATAACTCCACCATAACTACTTTGACCACGGAAATTATCAAACCAGCGCTTAGTTATTTAAAAATTCAAGGACTTCTCATTTTTGTTGGGCTTATTCTAGGTAGTTGAAAAATTTTCGCATAGATGTTCAGCTGGAAATGGAATCTAACTGAAACTTTGCATCAGGCATGATGATCTTCTGTTTCATCATTCATGCTAGTATTGTCCGATACAGCCCCTTAGCCGGTGAAGCTAGGTTTTTTAAACAACATCAACTACCTGAAGAAGACGGAGAAGAAAAGTGTTGGGCGATGTCTTTAAATTTGTTTATAGCTTTATATATTTATTGTTATCAAATTATATTATAAAATTGGTTCTAATGACATGTCATGTTCAACTATTTTAATAATGCAGATGAAGATATATCATTTCCGATTCTTCTTTTAATCAGAACAGTAGTAACTAACGTGATTCCAATTTTTGCGTTCAATAACATGTACAAATTAAGCAGAAATATACTTTACCAGTTATAAAATTGATATAGCAGAGGATAACTATAAGAAAAAAACTTGTTAAGAGACACACTTTGTGGATTAATTTTGTTAAATACGGGCAAGACAAACATAGTGATTACTTATTAACGAAGATAGTTTTAAATTTGAAAACGTATACTTGCTTTCAAAATCTTCATATCAGCCAAAATATCAGTTCTTGCTCAATAAGGGCGTAAGTTACCTTCCATTCGACGAAAACAGAAAGATAATGACACCCTGGGAGACTAAAGAAAACTCAATATTAGATTATGACGATGTTGCGTGTGACAAGTAAAATAATGTTAAATCATATTTCAATATGGGACGTGACAAGGATGTCTATTGTTTTTATCACATACAAACGTATTCGGCCGTACCAAAACATTTAATTAGGAACAAAGAATATATGTTGTCGCTGTTTGGACAGGATCAATTTACTTTGGAACACATTTATGATGATCGTATTGTAACAGTTCCCGCAGAACATGTTAAAGTGAAATCGCGACGCAGAATCCAATTTGCAACAAATCTGTGAGTCTTTCAGTTCCGTGTCTCTTATTAAAGATTAGGATGATAAGACATTATAAAAGACATTAAGAAGAGAGTGACCGCGAAAGAATTTCAAGTAAATATTAGTCGTTAAACCCAGTGTATATATAAAATATTAATTATAGTAATTAAGAACAACTCCGGAAATGTAGACGAAATATTGTGCAATAACCGAAATATCAATTAAATGATCAAATACAAATCAGAAAATAGCAACCGAAATAATTAACCTAATAAAAGCGAAATTAATAACCGTACGTAATTAACTAAAGCATATTAAACTGGCCGTAGTTTTAACACCAGAAAAATTGAACACCAGAGGTTTTGCAGATTAAATCAACCATCTAAATCTGCTGTTGCTGAACATGCTTTAAATAA
>JAHWXV010171970.1:0-19644 GCA_024586415.1 Phrixothrix hirtus
AAATTAATTTTAGAGTTTGCAATTTAGGTGTATAGGAAAGTTACTAACGTCAATAAATTCAAATTAAATTTAAAATGTGTAAGAGAAAGTCGTGTGTTGTTTCACACCAGATTTTTTTAAATAATTTTAATGGTGATTATTAGTTGACTTTAATGTGCTGAATAATTCCTCTCATTTAACCGAATCTCTATCTCTTGCCGTTTTCGAGATCCCTATGCTTAACGCGATCTCCTGGACACACAGTGTATATACAGCGTGTTACATAATTTAATGTAAATATTGCAGTGGGTTAGTCTGTGCATGATTTTAAGACAAAAAGTTCATATAAATATAGGTCTGTTTTCGTTTTATTTTATATATTGGGAGATAAATAATTTTTTTTAAGTACTGTTTTTAATAACTCCGCAACTACATCATATATTTTTATAAAACTTCGGGGGTGTAAAGTAAATGTAGAGACACATCTTTTTTGATACTAACCAATGTTCAATATTAACCAGTGGCGTCCAAATTAATTTTACCCTGACTACTTCGATTGGGAAGAATGGTGCGCCACTGCTTTTTTTAAAAACAAAAATTATTTTATGAATGACATACCATTTCTGAATAAAAAATATGTCATAACTTTTTTTCGTATCTTCAATTGGTTCTCAGTAAAAAAATAAAGAACAATTAGATAATTGATATGTGTCTCTAATGAAAACAAGATATTTAAATTCTGATTGTTTTTATTACGAAATTGTAACGTTGACAGTTGAATTTTTCAAACTCAACTGGAATATTCTTAATAATTTAATAGTTAACATACCGACACAGCGTTATTTTCACATCAAAATGGCTAATTTTAGTAATTCAGAGATGACAGATATTCATTACATGTATGGTTTGGTTGATGGCAGCGCACCGGAGGCTAGACGATTATACCAGGAGCGCTTTCTAAATAGAGTTATACCAAATAGAAGAACATTTATAAATATATACAGAAGGTTGGCTGAAACAGGTACTTTTAAGTCAGACAATCAATTGAAAGGAACCCATTGTACTACAAGACCGCCAGAAATTGAAGAAGTAGTCCTAAATGCAATTGATGAGAATCCTGAACTTAGTACTCGAAAAGTTGGACATAACTTAAATACTTTACATGTTTTGGTTTGGGGAATTCTTCACCACTTCCTGTTATACCTGTATCATATTTAACGGCTCCAAGCTTTACTTCCCCGAGATTTACCTTTTAGAATTAACTTTTGTCAATGGTTTTTGGAGCAGATGGAGCTTAATCCCTTGTTTGGCTGTAAGATACTCTTCCCAGACGATGCTAACTTTTCAAGGAGCAGTATTAGAAATTTCAACAATCGTCATGTTTCGGCCGAAGAAAACCCACATGCAATTTTGGAATCTAATCATCAAGAGCAATTTTCGGTAAATATTTGAGCTGGAATTGTCGAAAATTTCTTAATTGGGCCTTTTTTTCTACCAGAAAGACCCAACGGCCATACATATCTTCGGTTTCTGGAGGAGAATTTGCCCATATTGCTTGAAGAAGTGCCCATTTTAGTCAGAAGAAGAATGTGGTTCATGCATGATGGCGCACCAGCCCATTTTGGTTTAGAAACAAGAGAATATTTAGGTCGTGCATTTCATGGATCACGGTCGACCCCAAGCTTGGCCGCCGCGGTCCCCAGATTTAAATAGTTTGGACTTTTTCCTATGAGGGCATCTTAAAACTCTGGTTCATACCACTCCAGTTAACACTGTACAAGATCCAAGAAATCGCATTAGAGCTTCTTGTGATGTAATAAGGAATACTCCAGCCATTTTTGAAATAGTGAGGGCTGATATACGACACAGAGTTGAAGCATGCATCCTTGCAGGTGGGGGGCATTTACAGCATCTTATTTAGATTTTCTGTGTTAGTTTTGTTTTACAAAATCTTTATTTATCTGTTAGAATTTAATTACATTTATTTATTTTGACTTACTGACAGTTGCTGTTCCTTATTTTTTTACTGCGAACTAGTTAAAGATACGAAAAAAAGCCAAGAGAACTTTTTTAGTAAAAAATGGTAAATCATTCATAAAATAATTCTTTTAATAAGAAAAGCAGTGGCGTACCATTCTTCCCAATCAAAATATTCAAGGTAAAATTAATGTTGACGCCACTAGTTAAAATTGAACATAGGTTAATATCAAAAAAGATGTGTTTCTACATTTACTTTGCACCCCCAAATTTTTGTAAAAATATCTGCTCTAGTTGCGGAGTTATTAAAATAGATATTTCAAAAAAAAAATTTATTTATCACTGAATGTATCTAAAATAAAGCGAAAACGGACTTATGTTTATATGAACTTTTTGTCTTAAAATCATGCACAGATTAACCCCCTGCAATATTGATATTCAATCATGTAACACATTATATATATATATATATATATATATATATATATATATATATATACCCATATATTCAGGGTGTAAAGAAAATAGCGTAGATTCTTGTAACAGATGGTAGAATACATCAATACTAACAAAAAAGTCTGACACAACAATGCTCAAAGCCTAACGGTTTTCCTGAGAAAAATTACTAAATGTCAAAATTTTGCCACAGCAGAAGTCGGCAACTAATGGATATTTTTAGTCGGGAGTTCGCCAGAATGTAGTTCTTATTATACATAATAAAACATTTAATACCATTTTTGAATAACACTGCTGGTTAAGCTATAATTTAGTAAATTTTATTACACAAAATTGTAAATTCTACTAAGCAGAAGAAGTGGCAACGTCTAAAGTTCTAGAAACTTGTCATTCATAAAACCAGATCAAGTACAATAGGAATTCCTAAATATTTACAATACTATTTACAAATGGTCATAAATCGTTTACTTGGTTCATTGACGTGTATTATTAGAGATCTTTTGATTTTACGGTATTCTTCGTATTTATGTAAACAATTACGTAGGGTTAAAGGTATTTTAAAAATTTTGCCTGTTCGATTTTATCCATTTCATTAAAGTAATCAGTGATGGTGTTTATTACGTTTATTATTTAAATTGAAATTGCTCAATAAACCATAATTTATTTATTGTGGATGACTTAGATTCTTGTGTATTGAGTTATTGATGACATTTAATTAGGTAGTCCAATTTTAAAATTCCAAATCTTTGCTTTATTGAGTCAAAATAATCAAAATTGTTCGTATTGTTTTAGCAGTTATGCATGGTATTAAACCTTCAATATTTTTTATAATTTATGACCCTATACAAATCGTTTCATGTCGGTGCCACCAATAAACCACTCATTTTATTTTGTCTTACAATGTAAATAGTTTAGCGCTATGAAACCATTTTCCTTAATTTATAAAATTTATTATTTAGTGTTATTTATTTAAATTGTCAAATTAATTAATTTTATTTTTTATTTCAAATTTAAAAACTTAAACATGTTCTTAAATTTTATCTATTTATTTATCTTGTATTATATCCCATTTACTTTTGGAATTAAAAAAACTGCTGTATTTATTCTAAAAATAAACATGATAAGTATACATTTAAATACGAGAATTTGTGCTGTAACTTAACCTTTTTGAACTTCAAAATAAATCATAAATTGAAATTTTAAATTATTTTAATATTTTGCTACTTACCAAAGTAAACTCCAGGGTCGTTTACTCTAACTGTTTACTTAAACCCTCAATATAGTTTATTACCTAAACAAATCATAAATCATCCCACTTGCACAAAGTTATTTCCATAACAGAGTATGGGTCAGTAAGATTAGAATGATTTCAATAGAATGCTGCCGGATTGCAATATCTTTAATTTGAAATATCTCGCTAATGGGTTGCGATAGAGAAAAAAGCTATACACATTTTCTGTCCTATTTTCGATTTTCTACCACATGTTACTAGAACGTACACTATTTTCTTTACACCTTGTATATTTATATACTAAAAATTTATTTAAAGAAACAGCCATTAAATGCTCGTGTTCTTTGTAAATCCTGTGCTGGGGCACTTGTTGCTTTTTTCTAGCTAAAATATTCTACGTTTTACTCGTTTTTAAACATTTTCCTGCTTCTGCATTTTGTCAAATGCAACATTTTGTCAATCTTTATAACCTTTTTCCTATTTACCGTGTAAAATTTGGGCAAATGTTTAGTTGCTTATTCTACATAGTTATTAAGATAGAATACAAATATGTATGCTTTATTTAATAAAATAGCATGTGCGGTATATAGATTTTTTTAAAATACTTATACCTATTCCAACGCTACGCCTATCATAACTAATTGCACGTTTTAACTCTAATTATTTACAGAGATTCAAATTCTGCTCTTTAATTTTTGTTATTGCTTATCAGAGCCCATTATTCGCTTAATGTGTGATTGGCGGACTTTAGCGGTAGTCTGTACAACATGTTTGCTAACTTGCTCTCAGTAAATTATTTATTTCTCCAATTCGTCATATTTTTGTTATTAATAATGTGAATTAGTTCGCCAAGTTTTGAGTTTAGTACACTCAGGTGTTTTGTAATTGAACTAGTTCAAATGATCCTGACATTTAGATTTAATGTTATCTGCTTAAGTAATACTAATTAGGAATGTTATTGTAACCAAATTAAAATTAATTTTTGAATTGATGTCGATTTATAATGACATCTAGGTGATTCTCCACACGTTTAGTTTCATTACTATTCTGATTATTTCTACAGAACTCGACATAACATGCGGTGGCAACATGGTAACAAGCTAAAAGCTATATGAATGGATGTAACGGAATCTTTGCCAGGTGTGGTGTACGGGACAAGGTGTAAAAGGTCCGATTGGTTTCAAAGAACGTACCGGGCCAATGTAGATTGTAGGAGTTTTTCGTAGAAAGCATTAGAACGGTCTGAACTGAGCACAGGGTGTACGGGAGTGCTCGTGGTATCAGATCATCGGTCTGTGTCCTGCATCGGTACTGCAGGTCTATTTATACTAAAATCGCAACGGTGGAAAGGATTCTCAATGTTTTCTCTCCCCCGTAACAGGCAAAATTTAACATTTTTGCAAAATTTGGAATTTCGGTGTTTTTAAACTGCAAAGTTTATTTATATATTCATAGTATCTGTTCTAGTTTGACGAATTTGACGAATTTTGGTTAATTGCTTGCGGTATAAGCTAATTCAATATATTTAAAACTCTGCAATAATTTGTTTTAATGTGAAGTTGTTTTTATATTTATAGTTATAGTTATTTATTGTGCATTTGGGTTTGATTATAACCTAGAATTCTAGGAAATTTATCTGCATTTAACTCGGTGACGCAGTTGTTGCGTTTCCTTGTACAAGCGTCATCTTATCGGTTTATTCAGTATTAATTAAAATCAAATTTTATAACTATATTTTAACAATTTAAATATTATTTATGTTAAAGCAGTTTAACGCTATTTTAACAGAAAAGAATATTTTTAATAACATTTCGTCGGTTCAATATTCAGTTAAAAGGATTATTTATAATTATTTGAAAGAGCAGTATTTTTAACCGAAAATCTTTACATACAACTTATATAAAAATTTACCAGATATTTATATCTATTTGTCTAGCTTCATCACGTAGTTAAATTCAGTTTTGTAATTTTAACTATATTACTTAAATTACAGGAATTTGTACAAAAACATTTATATAATAATTTTACATAAGTTTGCTTGTTTTTTATTTAGATCAATCAATTGAGGATAAAATAATTGTAAAATTGTCTGTTAACTCACACTAAACCCTTTTCATTACACCCGAAGGTTCGGCTTGTTTTATATACCGGAATTTCTTAAGAAGTTCATTATCACATATAAGTGTTTCACAGAACTCAGGAATGTGTTTCAAGACTCATAATATCGTTACAACATATTTAATCCCTCCACACTACGCAAATATCTTTATCTGCATAGGCTTGAGTTTCATTAATCTTTAGTCTAGCTTCTTTGATAACTATTAAATTAGTGATATCTTCGATAAGCATTCCTCTTTGTATTATTTGACGTTATTTTCAGCTAATATTTATATAATTTTATTTTATTCGTTTTATTTGTGTATATGACAGAAATATTGTACTTATCCGTCATTCAGTTTATATACTTTATCTGTAATTTTAGTCTTTTTTGTCTTGTAGGTGCTCGACAATGGTATTTCTATAATATCGAAACATATTTTACATAAAAGGTCTTAAAGAATCTAGACTTTTAGGCAATTTATTTAATAATATTTTTAATTGAACCTAAATAAAATTATATGAATATATTAAGTTAGATCATTATGAGAGTTGTGGTTGCTCGTAACGATTTTTAGCTCCTATTAAAGAGCCTCTACTGTAATAATAATCAATTTGTTTGATATTTGTTTTCTTGATGATTTTCAAAATTGTTTATTTCCCTATTCTATTGTATATAATATTACTGCTTTATAAATTAAGTTTAGTTGTATCTAGAACGCATTATATAACAGGATTATGTGTTTAATAATATACGTATATGTCTGAAAAAGTTGGGTTCTAAAAGTATATTAATATTTCGTTCTTAATACACTGTTCGTAAAGCATAAAGTGATGAAAAATTCAAATAACAAAATAATGTGCTTCTTTATGCATGTAATATAACATAATAAACGTTTCGTAAAAAGTATTTACTACTCTTCATTTACTTTTACTCGTTAAAAGAGTGCTGCAAGTAACTCTTATCAATTGCTTACATTTCAAATCATTTTAAAAATAAAAAACCTACCATTACTTTAGAAACATTTTAAGCTTTACCATAGAATCAACTAATTATTAAAATATATATTAAGTACATTTTTAATGAAATTTCAGTTATGTGGCTTTATACTGTATACGATAACAACTATTTTTTGTACATTTTCTGAAATCAGCCTTATATTCTGAATTTTATACTTAGTAATATTTGTGTGACCCTATACAACAATTTAGTATCGCTTTTTAAAGGCTACAATAAGAAACAATATAAGAGGTTGGCTATATTCAGGACTACATTTTCATTGTAAGCATATATTCGCGTCTACTAGGGTTGATCGCTTTGCTCCATCCGTGACTTACGGTAGCAATATTTCAAATATGTGACCTCAATTTCTCAACAAAGCCTCCATTGATTTTAACACATTTGTCTCATCGATGTTCTTTATTTATAAAACCTCTCGGAAAAACTATTGTTCAGCCACTGCAAGCCACTGATTTATTGTATTGTTTGAAGAAAATCGGATTCCACGCATGTGTTTCTTAAGTTTTGAAAACAGTCGGTTATTGCCGGGAGCTAGGTCCGGAGAATATGGTGCATGCTACATCAATTCAAAACCTGCTTTAGCTATTGTAGTCTTTGCAATAACAGATGTTTGACTGGATGCGTTATCCTGATGCAAGAGGATACCTTTGCGCAACTTTTCCTTACGTTTCCTTTAATTGACTGTCGCAATTTGGAAATTAAATTGGCATAATAAGCAGCTATAATTGAAACCCTTTTCTGTAAGAAGTTCATTATAATTACACCTTCGGCATACCAAAACACGGATAACATGGCCTTCTCTGCCGATGGTTGCATTTTAAATACTTCGGTAGCGGATAACTCTGATGTGTCCATTCTTTGCTTTACATTTTTGTCTCTACATGATAGTAGTGAATCTAAGGTACACCCATGGTTACAAATACGGCAAGAAAAATCTCCTTGTCTTGTCTATATCGTGTTAAAAGGCGGCTGCAAATGTCTAACCGTGACTGCATGTGAACATCTGTTAAAATTCGTGGTACCCATCCTATAGACAATTTTTTCATCTCCAATTATTTCTTAATTATATTGTATACCACTTGACTTGATAGGCCTGTATCCTCAACTATTTGCCTAATGGTCACTCGTCGATCTTGCAGCACGAAATAGTGACCCTTTTTAACATTTTCTTAGGTGGTGACAGTTGTAGACGCTCCACCTGCATATTCATCTGTAGATGTTTTCCTACCATATTTAAACTCAAGGCACCATCCTTTAACTATGTCATATGATACTGCAGACTCCCTAATGTATCCACTAAATCTTGGTGAATTTTTGTTTAAGCTATTTTTTTAATTACAGGTACTTGATAACAGCTTATTGCTCGACACGCTCCATTACATTACTGATATGTTACTTATTCGGAATCAGACGGCTACTGCATACAAGCGCTAACAGGTTCAAACTTGTAGTTTTGAATTATTTGTCTACATATGTCAGCTGACTACTTTACGTGAAAATAAATAGTTATTGCCGCGAATAAATGAGCCAGGGTCAGAATAAAAGGGATAAGCCCTCATACTAATGATTCATTTAAGCTAAATATTAAATTTTAATAAAATTGGTTTTATGAATTTGGAGATAAAGTTACTAATGTATCTAGAATAAATTTTATTGGGCCAAAAGTTTGTCATATAAACGTGAAACTATAGAAGGTAAAATAGATATAATCAATAAATAATATCTTCAATTCAGAATATCATCAAAATTTACCATACTTACCAGATAATTCAAGTTAAGGTATTTACTGGAGCAAAAACTGTATCTCATTTATCATCATAGTTTATTATAATTTTACAAAACAAATTATATAAATAAAATTAGCTACAGTTGTCACACAAAATAATAGCAAAATATAGTCATCTAATTCAGTATGAAGCTGATATTACTACCTAAAATAACTTCGCATGTGGAAGAACTAAATATTATCTGCAACATTGGGAAACAAAACAGCACCCGATACATTAACACTTGAAATACAACTTTCTCAGCGGAAGAACGTCAACGCAACTGCCCCGATAGTTCCTCGTGTCACGATCTTTTGAAATAGCCGCAATAATAGTCTTTAGAGGCACAACACTTTGAAATAGCTGCAACATCGCTCCTTTGATACACGATATTTCGAAATATCTACGAACCAGTCCTTCCATCAAGATATTCTGGTATACCTATGTATCAGACATTGGGAGCTGCATCGAGATCCTATCTATTGGTCAATTATCAATTCATCACTGCATTATATATATAATGGCAAATTCGTTGTTAGATTGCCCTTAAAAATCCCTTATAGTTATCTGGAAAATTCGATTAATATAGCTATAGAATCCTCTAAAATGCTATAAATTAAATTAAATAAATCTCCCATTCTAAAATACCAATAAAAATCATTTATAATGTTTCTCTCAATCATCTGTCAAAATTAAATGATGTGGACGGCAATGATGCTTCATAATTTCATTGGCATCATTTGTATAAAGAAGTGTAACGAAACTAGTTAATTGTTTTACAATGTTTATTTATATTTACTAAAAATTACAATTATTTATGTACACTTAATTATTCAAATATTTATTTCATACTCCACTAACAGCAAACATTTATATTTTTATTTATGTATATTTATATTTATAACAGTAATGAGCAGTACAAGATTCTAACAAAAACTAACTTAGAGAATTTAATCTGCTGCTTATATATAAAAGATAAGTTCTAGAACAATACTGTAGAAGATTTCCAGAATATTACTCATAATAATGATGTAATAAATTGTAATACTATGACTTATTGCTGGCCTAATTGAAATAACAGATATTGCAATGAGTCATTTGGGTATTACATCATCTATTTTATTCTAGATAAAGGTACTAGATGTTTCTAGAACCTTCCATCAGATTTCTATTGTTTCTAATTTTCGTTACAGAAGGTTTGACGCATCAGGTAAAACTAGTTCGGGTTATTCATTAAATGATATATAAAGAGTATGGTCAAATATTCAATTTAATCTAAACACTTATACGATTTAGATCACATACATTCGTTCTTGTAGGCAACATTACTAAAACGTTTCGAGAAGTTTTGATACAGATGCGATTGGCTTATCAATTTTCAAATAGGTTCTAATTGAGCAGTAAGATAATACTACAAGTTTTCTGTGTTGATGATTTAATAACTGGTGCTAATGGTATTTGTGCTTTAGCAAAATCTTATAACGAGGTATGCCAAATTTAGGCTCTGGCGGATTTCCTATGAATACATTTATTAAAAACACCCAAAAAGATGTAATTCTGAATATTAGTAATAGCAATAAAACGTATGCCTCAGTTTCACAATTATTCATTGTCTAATCACATGGTTTATCATATTAAACTTTGTTTGCACAATAAGATTCCAACGTAGCGTTCTATAGTGTCTGCTATTGCTCAAATCTTAAACAGTATCGGTGTTTTATCGTCAATAATTTTAAGGTTAAATATATTTCTTTGCAAGGGATTTAACAATCAATTAAAGCTCTCTTGGGACGAACCTCTTCTTCTCATTATAACACCAGAATGGCAAATATTTACTGCACATTTGGTGCTTTAAATAATATTAGGGCAGCGCGTTGTGTACTATATAGCACAAATTCAAGTACATGGGTTTGCAGATGCCAGTGAATATGCCTATAGTGCTTAGATTTATACCAGATCTAAGAATAGTCCTAATAAAGTTATCATAAGTCTTATTTGTGTCAAATTACAATCAAATCCACTAAAATTTAGAGTTGAACTATATGATGCTCTGATTCTTTCGCAATTATCCAATATCTTGGAATATAAATTTCGATGGTGTCTGTCTGTGGACTGATTCAACTATTGAATTATTGTTTGTTGCTAATTGAATTTCAGATATCCAATTACTAATGCAAATTGCAAATTGCAATCATGTTAGTTCTACTGATAACCTTGCAGACATAGCGGTGCGGGGTATCGAACTCAGTGAATTAGCTAAAAACGTTTTATGGTGGAATGGTCCTAAATCACTTTTAACATCATATGAAACATGGGCTATTTGTAAATTGCTTTCAACCACTCCAAAGCCATTTAATGAAGAAATTCGTAAATGTAAATTAGTGCTCACCGTGACAATTCAGTCAAATTTTGAAATATTTGGAAAATATTCCAATTTTACAAAACTACAACGGATCCAACGTTTTATTTTAAGATTCAAATTAAAATCGATATCAAAACACATGAACATTATATGCATTTCATGTGTTAGTTAAAGTTACTCAATGCTTTGCTAACGAAATATACAATATTTTGAATGATTAGCAGATTTATACAGGCGCAAAGTCAAAGTTAAATGCATTTATTAATTCCTCTATCATAGTGCGTATAGGTGGAAAATGTAGTATTCTAATTTTAATAAAAAGGCACCCCCATCGTTCTTTCAAACAAGCCTATCCTAATTGTACATTATTAATTGTAAAATACGAAATTTAGAATTGCTCCATAATTGAGTAGAAATTCTATTGTCATAAATTAAAAAACGCTTTTGGATACTATCTGGACAAAATTTAACTCGAAAACGTATATATTTTACACCTAGTAAACTTTTTTATGATTGTGAAATTGATTATTGCGGTTAATTTAATCTAAAAGATTGATGAACTAAAAATTTTAAGGTTATTAAGGCCTACATATGCTTATCCATTCGCTACTAAAGTTGTTTGTTTAGAACTTTCAAGTGAATTAAGTTCAGGTGTCTTTTTAACATGTTTGTATACATTTTTGCTACGCGAGAAAGATCCATTAATATATTTTCCGATAACGGAAATCTTTAGAGAATAAAATTTTCGTCCGCCTTAATCAAAATGATATAAATTGAAACTTCACTCTATCTAAATTGCCATATTTTGGCGGTTTATAGCCGACATTAGTAAAATGTCATTTTAGACGTGTAGCAGACGAAACCAGTTTTGCTACCAAATAGTTTCCTATGTGGAGTTATACAACATTATCTGCAAAATTGAGAATCAAAATAACACGCAATCCATTATCATCTGAAGCTTCCTAAGTGGATTAACAGCCAGCTAGCCACAATGATATTCAGTTGTTTACTGCCAAATAACAAATGTTACTACTAAATCTATGGTTATAAGCTACATTGTTAATTTTCTTAAATTTTAAACATGAGCTGACGAAAATCACAATTTTTACCAATAGCGAATTCACAATATGAACTTTCAGTCAACATTTGGGCTGGAATTGTTGATGATGTCATTATTGGTCCGATTGTTCTACCTAGCAGACTAAATAATGACTTGTTTGCAATTTATAAGGGATCATTTACCAGAATTTTGCGTGTACTTCTATGATGAGGAGAAACTGATATATTTTGCAGTCGATGGGAGAACATGCTTGATGAAAAATCTGGCGATCGTTGGGTTGAGCTCATTGCTTTACCATATAGGTCATCCCATATAAGCCCTCTTGACTTTTACTCTCAAGTTATCTAGAAGAAATCATTTATAAAATTCTAGGAGAGCAGTACCTTTACAATCAGAATTTCAAAGAATTAGATTCAATTTTGGTAGGGTAAAAAGATCTTCGTATAGTAAATTGTATACTTGGAATGGTGCTAATTATAATCATTTGCAGCATTTTCTGTAGTTGTATTTTATAGCTTTAACATTCTATACCCTAACAAAGTTTACGGTGACAAGCTTATAGATAAACAAATTCCCATTTAAACGTTAAATCGTGTGTTTTGAAACACCCTGTATAATATAAATAAAATAAAGAAGCAGATGCCTCCAAATAATGGCACGAAGTTTAAAAATTAATTCGTCACAATTGAAAAGCCACGAAATTGTAATATGAACAATTGTAAGGCTACTCACCAAAAGATTTTTATAACCTAACTAAATAGGCAAAAATATAAAAGTTTGAAATTCCAATCAGCGTGACACAGCACCAGTAGATCAATGGTTCCAGCCTATATGGGGTTCATCAGTGCTGGGTGGCCGTACACCCTGGTTCAAAATGCAAAAACTACTTTTAAATACATAAACCTGTGTAGGTGTCGATGCCAAATAATGGCAGAGACATGTATTGTTTATATTAGGAGGTATTTTATTATAAATATAATAAAACGGAAGATTGCTCCTAAAAATGGTACGAATTTTAAAAATTAATTCAGCACAAATGAAAAGCCATGAAACTGTAATAAGAACAATTCTAAGGCTTCTCACCAGATCTAGAACTCATAACAATTGTTACACGAGCGAGGCAAATTGCACAATTACTTTAACCAATGTCTGCTGGAAAGTGCCTACATAAGCTTAGACGACCGCGTAAGAGTAGTCTTACTCAATAAGGTGAATGTAAACTCGATCATTCGGATTGATTTCCGCCAGTGGGAATTATAGGAATTACCTGTACTTAAACAAGTGAAAAGCGGCGTTTGGCCTATCAAAACGTCAATCGGTCTGCAAAAGCCTAAATAGGTCTTGGTCGGTTTCCAGAAAACTCAACGCGGAATTAAGACGGTCAACGCGTCCAAATTTAAGAACGTGAATCGTTCAAATCTCAACGTTTATTTGACCCCGCGAGAAATATCTGTACGAACACATGCGCTTGAACTCTTCTTTCACGTTAACAATAGGACGCTTATACATTTCGGCAAATTCAAATATGTACTTTAGCGGGATGCAAGCGATACGTTTCTTCTGTTATGCGTTTACCGCGTGTTGAGTTTAAGGTGGCTCGCACACCGGAGCAATAAGCAATAAGCAACCAGCTATACGCAATAAGCAACAAGCAACGTAGTTTGTTGTACTTCGCATAACAAAGCAATAAAGAATCACTTGTTCAAAATGACGTCTGATGAAGACGAAATGATAATGTTGTAGCAAATTTTAAGGAGAAGGAAAAGAAAAAGGAGGCGAATTGGATTCATCCAGCATTTGAAGCGTTGAGTAAACATGCAGCCAGTATATGTGCTCAACAATTAAAGATGAATTCCACACATTTTCAAAACTGTTACCGAATGAGTCCGAGTACTTTTGAAATGTTAGTTCAGCTGAAAAACATAAAAAATTTATATTATTTTATATTATATTCTGTTAAAGACGAATTTCTATCGTCATTAACTGAAATGTTGGGTGAAAAATTCTGAATAAATGTTGCTGCAGATGAAACCTGCCCTCCTCCATATTCTGTTATTGAATGCAAATGAGTTGTGTAATTGGAAGCATTTGATTGAGTTGAGTAGTTGGAATAAGCAGAGCTCGGGGTTGGTATTAGTACGAATGAATTGTTTTGCAATGGATTATCGCATAACAGTTCATCTAGTGTCTCAAGGGTTCACTCTTTAAACTGCCTCTTTTGATAATCGTTTAATTTTGCAATATCAGAGAGCAAACTTTTCAAAATTCCAAATCTGGATTAATCTTTTCTACTGCAGAACCTTTTTTTGACTTCACATATTCTATAAACCACTTGTCAACTTCATTAAGGGTATCTGGTGAAACTTTTCGCCGTTTCATTGTTTGAATGCTTGCATTATCCGAACACTGGGCGTGAGTGGATTCATTTTTCTCCTCTGACTTTTTTGCTGTAGTTATAATATATGGTTCTTTCTCTTGGGAGTTTGTAGCAGATGCGATAATTTCTCTTTCAGGATGATCTTCATTAGTGGTTTCTGCATCTGATTCAGTGTCACTGTTTTCTTGCAAAATTGGCCCTGTTTCTGTAGGTAAATTACTTTGTTACGCTTTGGATTTCATAAAAGGCGCAAGGAACTGCATTACGTCTTTTAAATAATAATCTTTAATTCTTTTGGCTCCGCTTCCTAATGGTGGTTTTTTCATACTCCTCGAAAACGCCGTCCGAAGATTTTTCCATTTTTCTTTGCATTGAGGAACTGAAAAAGAAATCTAATTACACAAAATTTTCTCAGGTGTTTGGCTACAGGATGCAGTTTCAAGGCGCTCACGCCTATATTTATGAGAGGAGACACTACTATAGAATTGGTAGTAAAATAATGTACAAAGGCTATATGGAATGTTCTTCAACTGCTATATATGCCTGTTCCAACAAAAGCAATTTAGAAATAGACAGCGCAACGATACTATGAATTATAGAACCTTCCAAAATACATAGGCTCAATCGATGGGAAGGATTGTCGGATAAATAAATTTTCCAATACCGGATCGCATTATTATAATTAAAAGAGCTTTTTTCGGTAGTTCTGATGGCCTGCGCCAATGCTGATGGGATATTTATAACAATTGATGTCGAGGAAGCAGGTAGAATGAGTGACGGTGCCGTTTTCCGCTCTTCTACTCTTGAAAGATTGCTAGATAAGGAAAAACTCCTTGTTCCGGTGGCAACACCATTGCCAAATGACAAGCTCGATTTTTCATTTTACTTTGTGGGAGATGAAGCGTTCCCTTTAAAAAAATCTGATGCGACCATACCCAAAAAGGGTTCTTGATAATGAAAAACGAATAATTAATTATAGACTATCAAAGAGGTGAAAAAGTATAGAATGTGCATTCGGAATGCTAACTTCCAAATTTGAAATTTTTCAAGAAGAGTCAGCTATTCCAATAACTAAGTGCCTGTGTTCTCCATAACTTTATAAAATTCAGAGAGGGCACGTTTTCAATTCCATGGGTTGCAAAAGATAACCGCTTATATAGAAATCTACTTGCTCATAATTTAACAACAAATAAAAAATCTCCTTATGAATTACGTGATTACTTGAAATCATATTTTTTGAAACCATAAAACACCTTACCATAGCAAGATAACTATACTATATAATCAAGATGGTTTTAAAAAAATAAATTCTTGCAAAATACTTATCAGATAGTTTTAATTCACTTGCAATTGCATCCCATGCTTTCTCCATAACATCCTTTTTGCTATGATCCTGTCGTCCATAATCATAAATACATTCATATTCTCAACAAATTCTACAAGCTTGATATTTAATGCTGGATTGTCTGACATTTTGTAAAAAATCTGCTTGATGAACGAAATATTGCCAAATTATGGGCGATATAGTTGCTTTTCAACCGACACGTCGTGTTTCTAGCAACATATGTTGCTCTAAAAATGCGACAGGGATATCGTATTGCGTCCGTGCGCGAGATCCGCAAAAATGTAATTGAAAAACATATTGGCGATAATATTGCTTATTGCATGTTGCTAGTTGCTAGTTGCATATTTCTCCGGTGTGCGAACTGCCTAAGGAGCGGTTTGACCATTTCGATCGCCTTTTCTCGTCTAGGCGGTTAATGCCAAGTTATTGTTTTCGTAACGCGAATACGATGCGTGCCCTTTAAGCGCACTTGCCACGCCGGGCAAACTACATGAGTCAGTCTTTTGATTGACGAGCTCATAGTGCATCTCTTCAAATAGAAAGCACGGGAAGTAGTTAACCAAGTTAAATTCTTTATTAAGCTCGTCGGCTCTAATGTCAACCTCTATGGAAATGTAGTTATTGTACGTGTCCGTTATCAAATCTTGATTTTGATTATGTGTGCATATTTCATTGGATAAGCCGAAAGTCCTGGAGATAAACGAAAGATACGTGTATGTTCCATATTTGGCAATAGACTCGTCAAAATAAAGCCATCAAAAACGTTAAGTTGAGTACTCATTTTAATTCGTTTTAAATGCCACGCATTCATTTTTAAAGATTGAAGGTGCAAGATGTTAGTTTAAAAGTTTATCTTCTCAATTTAACATAATGCATAGATACATACATAAAGATCAGGTTACATTTGCTACATACTAACAATTTCTATTTTAAGCTTTCTATAGACTAATAAGTTCTCAATCATTTCATTTTTACATTTTTACATTCTAAAACATGTATTTGTATTGTTATACATTTTACATTCTTAAATATAATTTCTACATCTTTATGAATATTGTCATTGAAAATTTTAAAGTAATAGTCCTCGTGAGAGCAGAAAAATTCTAAAAACGTTATATTTTTCAGCGTAGGATCGCTGTATTCCATAAATTCACAGGTGAGTTGCAAAAACTGGTGGTCCAATATGCTTAAATTATTAACAGGCATTATTTCGCTCGATCCAGCATTGTAAGTTACAAACTTAGTCCAATTAGGTGAAGCAAAACGATCTATTAAATATCTTTGAATGTGTGGAAACAATTGCATTTTCCCGAGCACTTTAAATCGTATCGTATTAGCGGTTACAATTCGAACAATTCTCGGCAATCTCCAACGGTCAACTTCACCTCCAATTGTTTAACGCCAGAATTGCCGCAATCAAGCACTTTGGAGATTTTTATTCCATTCACTTCTACAAATAAAAACATATTATCGCCCAAGTTAATCATGTAGCGCTGAATAGAAACATTTTCGGAGTTAAGATCTCCCGTTGCGTCTATGTACGTTTGATGACTACGGAGCAACGGCAATTCGTCCCTCGAAATTGCAGTAATTGGTTTGCGTCCGCAGGCTACGCAACCAAAAGGCACTACCAGCTGTAAGTCATAAAACACGCTAAGTCCAATTTCGCAATTTTTTTGATGCATAATAACATAACCATTCCACTCACCCCCCTTTAAAACATAAAGATTTGAGTTAATTAGCCGTTCTTTAACAGCATTGCTGTGCATTTCCATCAGTCTGTGATCAATTATATCAAACTGGTTCATTTCGTTATTGGTGGGTTAGATGAGAGAACTCGGACGGTGGATTTCGGATATTTTTCTATCTTTAGTTTCCAAACAAGCAAACATGCTTCGTTTGCTTAACTCTTTGGTAGTTATCGGCGGATATTCACTAGAAGGTTCAAACAATAATTCTTCTAAAATGTCTACATCTTGCGTTTTATTCTTTTCTTGCAGTGAACTTTTAATTTTAACGTCCTCGTCCTCGTCCTTAACACCTTTTTCTTCTTCTACAGAAGATATCGAAGAACTTAGCTTTCGTTTACCACCTGATACCATTTTCATAAAACTGTGAAACTATATTTAAGTTTACAATTTTTAAATTTACGATTTTTATTTTCATTTTATTTTAACATTGACTCGCTAACAACTCTGCTCGTGATCTAACTCTTTAATGAAGCAATACCCCACAGTCGACTATACAGCCCAATCATTCTCCTCGCGAACGTAATTATTTAAACGCCTGCGTATACACAAACAAATTCCAATTTTTCTACAACTGACCGCTCGTCATTTAAAATATCTACTTGTTTTGGGCATTTTTAAAACTAACCGCAGACATTTCAAATATCTATTTTTTTACGATGATTCATATCATATGTGCACTGGGGGAGGGACAAGTTAACCAAATATCGATTAAAGCTTGAAATTAAGTTAAAACTCCAAATACCTCTAACAAATCGATTTTCTCTACAACTGACCACCTTACGATTTCAAATATCTATTTGTTTTGTATATTTCTAAACTGACAGTGGACATTTCAGATATCTATTTGTTTTACGTTTACACTTCAAAATTACGCCGCATCATAGATTTTAATAGGCCATTTATTTACGTAGCAGGAAATGCGGCACCCCCTTGTTCCCACCACTTCTTTACATAAAAGCCGTCATCTTAAATAAACCAGATCGTTTCTTAGGCCGAAAAGTCATTAATTTAACCACCCTACACTTGTAACTCCCAAAAAGTACATGGCATTTTTGATACATAGGTTTCTATCCGTCTAAAAACGGGGATTTTGTAATAGTTGATTCAAGGATACGAAGTTCCGATAGTATTTTGACGTTTCTACCAATTATATAACAGATACCTAAGAATTCAGGGTAACGATTTTGAATATTTAGAAGAAGGCTAACCGCAGTTATAAAACAATGTTTTACCATTACGATAATTTGAATTAGCTATTCTTTTTCTCTTGCTCTCAATCTGTCTTTTATTGTAGATTTTATATTACAAAACAACGATTTAACGTGTTCAATAATTTGTATTATTTATTCTTTCCTTTGTCATGGCTTTCAGTTATAGTTTGTATATTACATTCCTACCATAGAACTTCTATATTTTAAGTTCTAAAGACGTATATAGAGTGCAATCATCAGACTAAGCAATAAGCAAAGAACAACAAACTGTATCCTTATTAATCCCTCAAATAGCAAGAAAGCATACATATCATAACAAAATACAGCAAGTCTTCACATTATTATGACTTGAATAGGAAAAAGGACGAAACGCATTTTTAAAAACACTTTATTCTATTTTGCAATGAAATGATATAGAAACAAAGAGATTGATTAATTAAGAATCCAGATACAATTCTATTACAATAATTATTTATACACATTTTTACTAGTCTAAGACTGAATCTAATGTATCAGTATAATAAAGCTAACCAAGTATACTATTAGTGGGATTAATCACTAATATAAAATATAAATGCAATTAATAATTATTCATAGAATGATTATTCAAGGTGTTTAATATAACGGTCCCTCTCTAAAAACCTTTAATAATGCTTAAAGGCTTATTATAAATATAAACCATTTTTATTATAATATTTTACAAAGTATCTTCGGTATCCATTTTGAGACTTTTATTTAAAAATTTAATTACTTTGTTTCCTAGATAGTTGGGTTTACATTTAGGATACATTATTTTACTTATGCTTAATAGAACAGTGAATACAATAATTATAACAGAGGGTATAATTTGTAATTATAACTCGTGAGGGTGTCGATAGAATTTAACGTATTTATTTTTCATTAAGCTTAACTTAAATATTTATGGAAACTTTCACAGTTATTATTCGTAATTAAAACAATATTTGGGTTAAAACTGTGTAACTTTAATAAAAATTAAACGTTTCGAAAACT
>JAHWXV010172058.1:0-18128 GCA_024586415.1 Phrixothrix hirtus
ATCAATTTTTTTTTAATTACTTATAATTATCTTTAATTATTATTAATCACATTATTTTAACTTCTAATCTAATAATATTATATAACATTTAGCGTCGGGTATGTGTTGGTAATTAGACCTTATTTACGTAGTGTTTTAGGTTTTCATTGATATGTTTTGTTATGATTCCATCACCACGAAAATTTATAATTTCTACGGGCTATCGCCTACTATAACCTTCCAACGTTTTATCGTTAATCCTTGTCCCTTGACACAATATTACTGTAATCACCTTGTTGTTAGAATTTTGAACACATTACATTTATAATTTTTTCTTGATGTACATAAAACCGAAAACTTTATAGTTAATTTTTAATTTATTTTAATGCTATTTAAATCATTTTGTTGCTACAAAAATTGTTTATATACACTGTTTTAAGTGGATTAATTAATTTGTGCATTCCAGTGAGTAGATTTGCTGTTATTACCAATTTTTTAGCTAATTAATTATTTTTACTGTTAGATTGACTTGCTTATATTTTTAGTATCACATGAATATGCCCATAGTAGGGTGAACATGTGAAAAAAATAGTTTGTTAATAAATATTTCTAACATTTTATGGACTCGATTTAGTTTTGAATTAACGAATTCCTAATTTAATTTTTATTATAAGTTATAATAAAAACCAGTTTATTATTGGAAAAAAGGCTAATAGGCAATATTCCTTACTAGACATCGTGATCATTCTTGATGCGTTAATTGGCTGATGTCACAAGCAAACATGGTTAAGAAGTCACATAATTTTTTTTCATCACGTTCGTTGATATAAATACGGTACACCGTTGTTGGTCTCAAGAATTAACCACTCATTTTACAAATAAAAATTACAAACATTAGTTGACGATGTACGCAACAGTGTTTATCCCAAAGCGTTTGTTAACAAATTTGTATTCAACACCGCCCAACAGTTATAATAACCTTGATGGAATTCGAATTTATAAAAGATACCGGTCATTGATAATGTTTCTCAAATAAATCACTAAAGTGTTAAAATTTGAAGAAATCCGGATTGTGTTATTTAACGTTAGATCCATTAAATCTCTGTTTTCCAAATTAAATACTTCTAAACCTATCCTCTATAAATCAGATTTAACCTGTCAAATTAATTACTCAAACTGCAACAGTATTCGTATAGGTCAAATGCTCCAAATGCTTAATAAACGCACAAACGATAAGACAATTTCGAAAACTAAGAAAAAGAACACCGTTTTCAAGAAAAGTATTGGAGTATCATTATCCTTGTCATCATGATTGTGTCATTATTCTGCATCAAGCATCCAGCATAAAACAGACACAGTAGACTTTTGTGTCTGTTCTAATCATCTGTTTTGAGCCGAAAGCCAACTTTATTCACCAATCTAACTGGCATTAGAAAATATTTTAATTTATCTCTTTAACCTTTTGCTTTCCTTTTGATAACTGAATCTTGTTGCACGTACACTAAGCCAATAGAGGTTTATTTTCCTATAACCCAACGTGTGCTCCATGCATACTGTTTTATGCTGATTATAAAAACGTTTTTTTTTCTTCCAACATGACAAATTTTCGAAAACGCTTTTTCTCTTACCTTTCATTATATTTAAGGATTTTTTTTATTAATTGTAATAATTTCAATTTTTTATAGAAGTCACATACCTCCTAATTTGTTTATACCGGTCTGAAAAGCTTCTAACAACACTACCTCTGTCCAACTTTTCTAACTCGCCAAGTACTTCACTTGGTAGCTTTTATGGTACCTAGTGTCCAAATATTTTGGGAGGAGAATAAGATAACGTAGAAACAGAGAAGCAACTACTATGGAACAGTCAGATACTCGTAAATAATTTTTGCCATATTTGTTGATAACAGAATTAAATGATCTAGTTTGAGATCTGAGTTTATCAGTGATGCTATGCTCACGAATAGAAACTGTTAGGTCCAAATATCCATATTTCGATATATGAAAATTATTGATTTGGGCTACTAGCACGGTGCAGAACAATGGTGTATCTTCATCGATTCTTCCAAATTGAGTTTAAAAGTTCTTCTGATATATATCGGAAACGTTTACTCTTCAGTTCGTATTAAAATGCTATTCACATGAAATGGTTCCGTGAAAATATGACAAGTCTTTTTGGGAACATTAATCAAATAAGGCATTAGCGAAACATCAGTTCTGATTTAAAGGTTGGATACAAAAACCATTGCTACCTCATATGTGAACGGAACAGCAAAGAAGAAAGCTTTAATTATATCGCTAAACCATACTGCAATTGAGGCAGCATATTCATGGAAAAAGAATATAATCCATAAGGCATTAGTTGAATCTGGACAAAACTATGCTACAATCCTTGCTATAAAATAGGGTTCGATGAAAACCGCAGTTAAAGGCACGAAAAAAAGGAAATGGATTTCCATACCTCAAACATGATGTTAGCAGTATAAACAATTTTGCCAACTTTTTCAGATAATTAGAAAAATGTGAAAATTCCCAAATTATTTAAACCCACAAGTCTTGCTTATTATTAAACGTACGTAAGAATTGTATAGAATAAAAATTATACATAATTTTATGGTAAATTTTAAAATATTGTCAAAACGTTTATAGCCCTTTTAATTTTTGAGAAATAATACAAAGTTGCGTTTTTGTTTTAAATAGAACCCAAAGTTGGCCTTGACTTCATAAAAAAGCTTATTTTTTTCTGATCTCAATAATATATGACATATTAAGCCTTTATTAAAGTATAGGTTAAAATCAAGGAAAATTGTAAAAACTCATTTAAAAACCGACGCACCTTATATGACTTTCGCAACAAAAGACATTTATCTAAAGAATGTAGTTGTTTGAATTAAAACAAATTTTAATATCTAACATTGAAGATTTGATAATGTACAAACCTTATTCTTAATAAATAAACTTAAATAGTATTACATTAAATGTTAATTGAACATTTTACAATATGGTTATTATTTCTACAGCCAAACTAAGCAGATCCGCGACTAAAACGAAATTCAGACACTAATGTAAAACAAACTCTCGCCAATTTGAGCACTGCTATTAATAGTTGATTATAAATAAGTTAGAAGGTTTTTCTTTACCGATTTTATACTAGTTCTAATAGCCACATTATGTTTTTAGGTATTCTAAATATAAATAGAAAATAACTTTACAGCTACCAAGCGTTATTCTAAATGCCCAAATTGAGAATGCAACTAAAATAAAATATTCTATATTACAATAGAACTTCAAAATAATGACCATTACTTTGGATGCACATTTCACGCCTTTTCTATACGTTCCGTTGAGATTTTTAAAGAAAATTGCTGCGAATTCGTTGAAGGGCTTTAGTAATTTTTTGCTTCAGATCATAAACCTCTGTAGTTTCTTCTTTATAAATGATATTTTCAACTGTACCCCATAAAAGACTGCCTAAAGGTGTCAAATTAGCAGACCTGGCTGGCCAGAAAGTAGTCCCTCTATTCCCAATCCAAGGATTCTCATATTTTAAAGATAGATATGTGCATATTGCCTGAGAGTTGTGAGTAGGTGCTCTGTCATTCAACGGAAGGTCATCGAGCATAATTTCTAAGCCATATCTTAGAAATTGTAGATATCTAGTGGAATTTAAATGTTCATTATAGAAATAGTGCCTTTTAAGTGTTAAATGAGGATACTCCCCGAACACAGTGGCGGCAATTATTTCGGCTGAACATGCCAATATTAGTAAAGTTTGCTTCACCAGAAACTAAATTGAATAACACAGGCCTGGTTTTTCATTGGATCTTGCCAGGAGCCTTATGCAATAATTTAATCTGTTCTCCAAATAATTAGGATATAATGTATTTCTTATATGATGACGAGACGGTTTAAAATTATTATGCTTTAAAATTAATCTTTCCTGTTCCCTAGATATAGCACATTGTGCTTCCACCTCTTGGACAGATAATTTTGCATTAAAATTAACGTAGGCAACGCTCTTTCTTCAGTAGCTTCGTCAAAGTTTGATCCTACACGTTTGGTTTTTTAAAACACCATAACGTGCTAAATTGTTCTTCAATTTTGAGAAGATTCTTTGATCTAGTTGTCTCCTCTCTATGTATCTTTCAAAATACAAAGTGGATACGTCATCTGCATTGCGATTGCAGGAATAACAGCAAAACAGCACATCATTTCTTTCTTCATTCGTATAGGGCATCTCGCACAATATCAAACCTAAATAGGTAACATTATAAAAGTTTGCATTTCCAAATATCGTGACACAGCACCAGCAGGCCAATGGTTTCGCCCTAGAGGGGCTCGTCAGTGCTGGGTGGCTGTATACGCTGGTTGAAAATCCAAAACTTCCTTTTAAACACATAAACCTGTGTGGGTGTCGATGATAAACAATAGTACAGTCATATATTGTTCATATTAGGAGGTATTTTAATATAAATAAAATAAAGAAAAGATTCCTCCTAAAAATGGCAAGAATTTTGAAAATTAATTCGGCACAACTGTAAAGCCATAAAACTGTAATATGAACAATTCTAAGGCTTCTCACCAAAAGATTTTTAACCTAACTAAATAGGTAAAAATATATAAGTTTGCATTTCCAAGCAGCGTGACACATCAGCAGAAGACCACTAGTTTCGCCTTAGTGGGGCTCATCAGTGGTGGGTGCCTGGACACGGTGATTGAAAATGCAAGACCCCCTTTTAAATACATAAAACTGTGTAGTAAGTTTTTACTTAGAATTGTTCATATTATAGTTTCATGGTTTTACACTTGTGCCGAATTTTGACACAATATTAGTATAATCACCTTGAAATTGTGAACACATTACATTTATATTTTTACCTTGACGTAGGTAAAACCGAAAACCTTTTACTTAATTTTTAACTTATTTTGTTGATATTTAGACTGTTTGGTTGTTACAAATACTGTTTATATACACCGTTTTAGGTGAACTAATTAATTTATGCATTGCAGTGAGTTGATATACTGTTATTACTAATTTTCTATTTATTTCTGCTTTTAAATGGACTTGCTTTTATTTTTAGTATCACATGAAAATGCCTATAAATTTTTAATACACTGTAGGAATTACTTTATCTGGCCTTTTCATTCCTTATGCATTGGTCCAAGTTGTTTCTTATACCATTCGTCTCGTTAATGCTTCTTGTGGTCTAGTTGCGTCAATTAATTATCCTTTTCTTTGCCCTAGTGACTTGAATAGTGTATCCAATTTTTAATATTTTCATGTGAAAAAAAATTTTTAAGTAAATATTTCTAAGATATTATAGACTAGATTGAGTTTTGAATTAACGAATTCCTAATTTTATTTATATTCCCCAAGTCCACTGTGGAATTATTGATATTAACCATACTATATAATGTAATGTATAATAACTGCTGAAGATATAAGGAATCCGATGAAGTTTGTTGTTACTGATTCAGGGTATTAGATCGTTCAGATACTTAAAGATAAAGAAATATTTGTGTAAAATTAAAGGAATATCCCTATCTAGAAAATAATCCTTAGTAGCCTAAGTCCTATGGGAACTTTTTCAACCTGCTGGGTGAACAAAAGGGAGGAATTTGCGAAAATTGTAAGTTAGAAGATATATTGAAGCATCCTTGTTTACCAAAGGCTAATATGTATTCCTATTATTTAAAAGAAAATGCGACGGAGTAATGGCAAGAAGGGATGGAAAACCCAAACAGACCACGGAAATTTTGCAGGACCAGTATTGAATTTTGTGACCGCGAGCTTGTGATTTGTGTGTTTCCCATAAAAGTTATAATATGTTAGTTAGAAATTGGCCAATTTGTGGTTAAATGAACAAAGTAATAAGCTGCCATTTGTTAGCTTTGTCTATCTTAGAAAGGCTATAAACATTGGCTGCAATGTTTTAATAAATCCTAAACGTCTTAGCGGTATTCAAATCTAGGATAGTTGTGTAGAATATATTTTTTGCAATTGGTAAACATGGATGTGGTTAAATATAGAAATACATTTTGTGTGACTATTTTAAGATATATAAATTACGTTGCTTTTAGGTTCCATCGCGAGATTTATGTAGTTTCATAGAAAGTGGTGTAGTACATTTCGACTTCCTATCTGAGGTGCAAAATGTTACAGTGTCTGGGGTACGTTTTTAATCTATTTAAGTATACCACAGAATTGCAATTTTAACTGCAATACATACAAGACACAATTTTCTGAATTAATGTTTTTATAAGGATAATAAGTAATGAAATTTGAAACTATTTAAAAACCCTGAAACCCCCAACTTTTATTTTGATGTATTGAATACTATAAAATGTTTTGAGCCGATTCTAGAACGGGAATGCGAGATAGCCTCTAAATTGTAGCAGATGGGGTGGTTTGGCTAGGACTTCAAAAAAATTGATTTATTGAATTACTATAACATGTTTTAAGCCTATTCTAAAACAGGAATACGAGATAAGCTCTAAATTGTAACTGGTGGGGTGGTTTGGCTAGGACTTCAAAGGAGTTGTACAGCTAGTGTAAGAGTATGGTAGTGGTAGTTATATTTGCCTTTTAATTTTGTTAAAATGATCAGTAATACTTCGTACTTCGCGGCATCCCTTGTAGGTAGAACTGACTCCTAATTATTCGTGAAAATCATTTTTTCTGCAGCCATACAATTTATTAACTTTATTCAACTTTTTGGTTGCTACAAACATATAGTGCTACGCGATTAACTAATTCTCTGAATTTCTTTTATTTCAAAACGCTGTTGTTTCCATAAGTAAAGTATTCCTGATCTTTGGGCAATGTATGTTTTCTCATCATTTCCTGGGGTTCTTATGAACCCTATCTAACTTAAAGTAGCACGAATATCAAATAATTCTTTAAGACTGACTACTTCCGTATTTCCTCTGCTTCATATTACTTGGTTAATTCTAGTGCACTTGAGTTGCAGTTAAACACAGCTTCATGGATGAGCTGAGGTTTTAAAAGTTTCATATGCTACTTAGGCTAAGGTTTTTTTTGTTTCTTTAGAAAGTAGACCTGGATGGTGGGAAACTTTTAAAAATGCTTTTGGTAGTCAAAATCAGGTTAGTATACTTGTATTAATGTTCAACGTAAATCTGTAGTTATCGATCATTCTTATTGTTGTACGTTCCGTGCACGCAATAATCCAATTTCTTCAAATTCCGAAATATCTAAATAGGAGTACATGAACTACTTAGTTTCTTACAATATTTAATTAGAGTACAAATTTCTTAACTGAGTTGTGTAAATGAATATAACTAATCGAATATTCATTTTTACTTCTTCAATTCGCATTATACGTATTATAAAACACCAATTATGTTGATTGAAATTAAAAGCAATTTAATAATGAATGGAAATTATAAAATTCAATAACAACTGGTGCTGCTTTATATTTGTTTTGCAATCATGTAAACTCATGTAAGGAATAATTTCATTATTTACCTTTTTAATGTTAAAACATTTACTGCCTATTTATTTAAATTAAGTTGAAGATAGTGATGCAAAGCTAACTTTTAGAATATGGATTTTAAGGTTCCGCATTTTATTATTTGCATTTATAATTTTTGTTGAGTTATTTTAGACAGACGTCACCTTATCAACATCCGAAGGAGAGTAATACGTCTTGCACTATTGGACTGTTGCTGAATGACATCCTTTTAGTAATCTTTAAGATGAACTGGTTACTTTAGTTACTTTTAAAATTGAGCAGATCATTATTTCTTCTGAATAATAGTACATTTAACTTATATAGATTACATGTATTACGTACCTACAAAAGAACATGGCAGCGGAAAACTCAATTAAATCTAAAACCTCCTGGATTTATATAGGATTTCAATGTAAGAGCATTGCACCTCCTCCTACAGACAAAATCGTGGTATGTGAGGCTTGGAGCTCCCTAAAGAAAATGCTACCCTAACCTACCTCAAAAACTATTGAAAATATTTAGGAGTATTAAAATATGGGGCAACGTTTTCCCCAAACCTATTAATTTTAAAAAAGAAATTACCCCACATTTTTCCTTTTAAAATATTACAATTAATCTATATATGGTGAAGATATATACAAAACATCGTTCCTTTTGAGCTGTACACATATTTAGAAGCTTTGGTAGTAGATAGAATAGGGGTAATGTTCTCTTAAAATCAATAATTGTAATTTTAAACTATTAAAAGGCTTTTTAACTTGCCAATGCTTTCAATAGTTGTTGAGATATTAGCACAAGTATGTAGTATTAACACTTTCTTTAGAGTATACTGAAAATTGCGCCTTCAAGCTGCGGTGTAATGTTCAACATTAAATCCATGAAAATCTAAATTTTTTTGTATTTTCTCATTGGGGTTGCCGATATTCCTTATTTCGATATACTTGTAGGTTTAGGTCAGCTATAAAATTTTTGGTAAGTGTGGAAATTTATGATTCTATTCTTTGAATTTACAAACGTATTTGACCAACTCCTATCTTGTTTTTCAAGTTGAGTTCTAATTACTCGATCAACTTATTTTGTTGTATGTATACTCCTCACTTTATTATTTTAGGATCGGTTTGGTGTTAGGTTCTCGAATCGTTGTACCAAAAGTCTTTTACCTTCAACAGCCAAGTGATGTCCTCTTTCAAAAATTTTTCTGTTTTATACGCACCAGTAATATTTCTTTTCCCTTATTTAGGATAGACCATCCATAGACAACATCCATACCTAGCCTACTAATCACTGAAAAGTGTCGGGTGCCATCCACACACAAAGAGATAGCTGCCCCGTGTACAGTTCTGGTCGTGATCGTTAGCAGAACTGTGGTAGCATAGCTAACATCGAAGCTGTGAAAAAATATATTCAGATATAAGTAATTAAATGTACAGGGGGAAGATATAGGGGAAATGAAGGAAAATAGATTGACTCCAACAATTATGGAGTGGAAGCAGGAATATTCCATGAAAAGTAGACTTAAAATCGAATAAATAGGACAAAAGGGTGATTCGCAATTATGGAATAGAAAAAATGAAGAATAACAAATAGACATTCGCGTTGATTCTTGTACCTGCAAAACTTTATTAAACCTAAAGCACAATTGTCTACTTATTTGTATAAAGTTTGGTACTTTTTGGAATTAACATCATAAGTATCGTCACTTTAGCTGCTAACGTTCATTTCAATTTATGAAATTATGCATTATTGCTAGAGATGTTCAACTATGAATGATTGAGGTGTTTGTGGTATTTATCTCGCACAAATTTTATGCAATAGACCTCCATAACGAAAAATTTCCCTCGTTCGGTTTAATGCGATGATATCTGATATAGCTACGTCTTGGGATTTTCCATGATAAAGAGTATGAATCCAAGCATTATACATCATATATATTTGTTCGCCTTACATTAAAGTCTCAAGTCCAACCTTTTACAAATTATCCATTTAGCTCCTCTTCGCGATAACTAGTATAATGTGAAAATATTTTCATTTGCATAAACAACTTTAACATTGAAGAATGTTTGTTAGTTTTAATAACATTATAAGGTACTATAATTCCATTTAAAATAAACTAAGCCCTTAAAATGAATTGATACTCCGCTAAAATAAAAAATAACTAATAATTAGAAATGAAAATGCCTTTACAAAAGCTCAACAACTGAACAAAGAATATTGAGCTAATAAGGTCAGGTAAAAGTATTCATTATTAAAGTGTTTTCTTTGGGTTTACTAGTTCAAGCGTTTGATATTTTAGACTTTTAGTTTCTTGAAAATGAGTTTTCACTTTCAGCTATTAATTATTTTTTAATTTAGCAATAATCAAATACATTTTTAGATTTTTCTCAATAATGGACTTCAAAAGATATTTACTGTATTTAAGTTTAGGTAACAAGATAACGGGACAAAGATGTTTTGCAACCCAAAAGGGTGCAGATGGTGTTATTCCCTGAACTTATGATGTTGCGTCGGCAAGCACATAGTGGAGAAGGGCAGTTTACTGTTGGCTATTAGGATAGCTAGCTAAGTTCAAGAACGTCGTTGTAGTAATTGAAGGAAAAGTTGTAATTAGGGTGTGCACTTCGTTACAGTTGTTAAGCTAACAGAGGGGAAACATGATAACAAAGACTCCTGTTTCCTATAACTGAATTGACAGAAAACCGTGGTGTACTTACTAGATTGATGATGACTCGTACGCCACCGGGTGCATCCTTAGATCAGGCGAATCGTAGACTTACAATTTGTATACTTACTCTACTTATTTCTAGAGATTTGCTAGAAGAAAAGATAACGGTAATTTAAACATTCTTTGATTAATAGCTATATTTAGGGACACCTGGGTTACCTTACATTACAGTCTAAACTGAATATTATACTTAATCTAAAAACTATGACTGTTACTTACTAAATGCTAAAGAGATTAAAGTTTCGAAACAATATGTACATAAATATTTCAATGTCTATTCTTAACTTGACCTACATGCCACTCCAGCAGAGTTTTTAAGAACAGAGAGTTATTGCAGAGTTCGAGGTATGCAGTAAAACTTTGGGGACTGCATGGTGGTAAATTTTATAGCAAAGGAATGTCATTTACTTGAAATCCGTAGACGGAAGTTTCTAATGAAAGGGAGAGAGAAAGAGAGATAGATAGAGAGGGATGCCGACGCTTCTGGTTCTAGATGTTTTCGGACTTTACTTGTTCGTTACCGTTTGTCCCGAACCAATTCCTAGGGCACAAACGTGATAAGATGATGATTGATCCCAAATACGATCAGCCATAAGGCGCTAAATATTGAATTTACACAAATTCATCCACTTCAAAAAAATAAAGTCGGTTTACTCCTTTGTCTTAAAATGTTTTTACTTTGAACCGGAGTGCGGCCCGTTTTTAAGTACGCGTGCACTTACTTGCACAGGAAAAAACTGAAGCGCTGCTTGGTCTTACAGTGTACAGCTTCAACTGACTTCGGAAACATTTCTTTTGGAAGGGGATAGAAGTAAAGCGGGGATTGTTTAGAAAGTTATGCTTGTTTACAAACTTGCTAATGTATAACTTTTACTGTAGCCTTCTTACTTTGTATTCGATGAAAGTTGTAATTAATTTTGATTTTAAACAAAACACAAATTAAATCGTTATTTTGAATTAATCACAGTTTTGAATATTTAATTTTATGTTATTATTATTATTACAATGTCTCCGAGGTATTTCCAAATATGCCCTTAATTCTAAGAATACATTCTGATACACAGGGTGTCTCTAAATAATTTATTATTACATTTGTCCAAAATCTAAGACGCGCTTACAAAAATAAGTCATTGGCTATTTACTTTAGAAATAATTTAGTGCTTATTATTTTACTAAGAAATGTCTGTTGTACATTGAAATTGGACGCTTTTAATTAGATTAATACTTATGCTTTAAAATACCTTAATGAATAAATTAGATCTACTTACAATATTAATTCATCTATAAATGGATTATATTGTTAAAGTAAATTCCAGAAATAATGTGACATCTGCAGCATTGTTCCTAAATACCACGATATTGTAAAGAATAAATGTTTTAGAAGATTCAATACACGAAAACATCATTCTTATTTATGAGATGGAGAGTACACCATGATGCGCAATTACTGATTCCTAAAGAGAAGTGTGTGGATTCATTACGTTAGTGGTGAACAAACTAATGCTAACATGTAGATTTGGGGATACGATAGTTCCTTCAGTTTCATAGGAACGCTTCATTTTTGAGAAGTCATTATATGTATTTACAATCATATAGTTAAGTAGATAATTAGTAGTTGCTATGGAAGATAACATAACAAAGATGCGTTTGAACAGTAAAATATATCTTTTCTGTAAAATGAAAAAAAAAGCTCAAAAATATGATATGTTATTGAAAACTGAATATTGAAGTCATTTTCTAAATAAGTCGTAATTGCGGATAATTCTCGTGGATTTTCATTGAATTACACTATCCGTTTATTGCCACTAATCTGTGTAATGTTATTGAATAATTTAGGATTTAAAAAATGTAGTCGAACTCCAAATAAGCCATTTCACTCTAGTACTTTTAATTACAATCCAAGAAATTGTGGAATAATTTCTAATTTTATGTTTAGTTAAACTATCGAGCACTCTTACAATCGGCGCCGCAAAATGCATTGCATTTTGTAAAATAAGACATTTTAACGTTTTGAACCATCTTAATCATTGAAATAGAAATAAAGTACCTATCGGAATTTGTGCGGCGGTCATTGCACGGTTCGATTTTTGCTCATGAACCAGTACTACCTTTTTGGAAAGAAACAATTTAAATAAAAGTATGTTAACATCTTTTTATATAAAAACCATCAATTATTTTGAGTGGGTTAATAGATCAATGGATTGAGACCTAATTAGTCAGCAAAGTGAACATGGATACAAACCGCAGTTTCTCTACTACTACTACTACTACTACCAATCATGCCATTACCTTAGCGGGGTAGGCAAAACCCAATAGCAAGCCTCCACCTTCACAGTACTAGCATGCACCCATACACCAACCCCTCTCACTACCACCGCCCTTCACCCCAACTTCCAGCACTCTACGGTATCCACACCATCCCACTATTACCTACTATCTCTACTATCACCCATTCACTATTTTCCTCCATTCCTTTCTATCCTTACACACTTCTTTTGCTTCCATCAAATTCATACGTTTTTGGCAAACTCTCCTATTCTGTGTGCTCTTTATTCTCTTTCCTTTAACAATTTGTTCAATCATATTCAACAATCTCTCTCTCGGTCTACACCTACCTAGTTTTCCATTCATATCTGTCTCATATATTCTCTTTGTTAAGCGATTATTACTCGTTCGTTTCACATGTTCAAGCTATCTTAACGCACTTCTTTTGTACAGTTAAGGCAGTGTCTCCTCCCCTGGCATGCATCGATCACACATAAATTCCTTACTCTGACACATCACGTTTTGCCAAATGCAGCTCTTAGGTACCTCATACTTACGGCGTTTATTTTACTCATCTGGTTCTTCTGACATACCCAAGTCTCACTGCCATATAAAACAGTTGGAACAAAACCACTATTGTACACAGCCTTCTTTGCTTCCATACCTAATTGTTCACTCTTAGTAACTGACCACGTGCTGCCAATTATTCTCCTGCCTGCATTCACTCTGTTTTCAATTTTACTATCTCTTCGCCCATCATTTGCAAATATTCTGCCAAGGTAAGCAAACTTATCCACTTGTTCAACTATCTCGCTACCCAGCGACATATTTCCTTTTCATGTTTCCTATTGAAAACCATTACCTTTGTTTTGCCACTATTGATATTCAGATCCATTCTTTCACTCATTTCTACAAATTTATTCAACATTCGTTGCATTTGTCTCATACTTTTAGCTACTAGTACTGCATCATCTGCATACATCAGCACTTTTACATCTTCGCCGCCTATATTTATACCACGCAAGTCCTCACATGCACTTCTCACGCATTTATTCATAAACATATTAAACAACAAAGGTGATGTCACACATCCTTGTTTCACACCTTGCTCAATTTCAAAGTACTCACTATCCGCACCATTCACTCTCACGCACGCTCTACTTCCGTCATATATTGCTTTTATTACATTGAGTAGTTCTCCCTTTACACCACATTTCGTCAGAGTTGCCCATAACTTGCATCTATTCACATTATCATACGCTTTCTCTAAATCCACAAATGTACAGTACATCTTCTCATTAACATGCAAACACTTCTCGGCCATTTGTCGTAGATTAAACATTTGATCCACGCACCCTCGTCCAGGCATGAACGCACACTGTACATCCCATATCTTCCTTTCAGTATTTATGCGGACTCTATCAATTATAATTCTACCAAACACCTTTCCAGCTACACTTAATAAACTTATAGCTCCATAGTTCTTGCATTCATATCTACCACTTTTGCCTTTGTATAGAGGCACGATCATAGCACTCTTCTAATCTTGTGGCACTCTTGCTAATTGAACACAAGCATTAAATAGTTTGGACAACCATTCGCCTAATCGCATACCCCATACTTTAACATTTCGTTCGTAACTCCATCTATTCCAGCAGCCTTCCCATTTGTAAGCCTTTTTATTGCATTTCGTACTTCTTCTACATCTATACCCTTATCGCTCTCTTTGATTTTATTTATTCCAGAATTTCCCACATTCATACTTATCCCTGTATCCCAGTTGCCATACAGCACCTTAAAATATTCTGTCCAACGCAATATCACTTCACTTTCATCCCACTCCATTTCATTCTTGCTATTCCGTATTCCGTTTACTCGGTTCCTTACACCCTGCTTTGCATTACTTACCTACTTGTAAAATAATCTTTTATAACCGTCAAAATCATTCTGCATTCTTATTCCTTCCTTCACCCTCAGACTTCCTTTACTGTCCTTCATAAGTTTCTTTGCACGCTTCTTTTTAATTAGATATGCTTTCATTAGATCCATTCTGTTCTTCTCATATTTGGTTCCAATTATTCTCTTATGTATTTGTTTCTTCTCCTTTACTGCATCTTTCACGGCATCATTCCACCATGCTTTCTTTTTTGACCTTCCAATCGTACTCATTCCACATACTTTAGTTGCACACTCTATCACGAGGCCTTTCAACCTCTTCCATGCATATTCCATGTCACCGTTTCCAATTTAATACTTCCATTCAGATTCTCCTGGCAACATTCTCTTCTCTAGATTTTGTACATATTCCTCTATCACATTTGCCTTCTGCAATCTTTCCACTTTCACTCTAGTCTTTCTTACAACTGCCTTCTTCTTATATACGCACTTTCTACCAAGCTCAATTTTGGACATTACCAGAAAATGATCCATCCCACATTCAGTACTTCCCATCACTCGTATGTCTTTTACCAATTCACGTAACCCCTCATCATAAACGATTAAATTAATCATGCTTCTAGACTCTCCTCTTTGCTACGTATACAAATGGATATACTTATGTTCAAACCACGTATTCGATGGAAACACGGCCTTTTCTAAACATAGCCCAACTAACGTTTCCCCATTCTCATTCGTTCTGGGTTCACCGTAAGGGCCAATCTATGTTATATCTTCTTACTCCCACCCATACATTCAGGTCACCTAGTAAAATCACTCTATCATTCACGTGACATGCATTAAGTGCCCCTTCTGACACCATCCAAAAGGTTTCACATTCGTACTGGTTATCACCATTCACTGGAGCATAACACGCTAAAACCACTACTTTCCTGGTGCTTATCTTCATTCGAACCCAGAGTAGCCGGGAAGATACCAATTCGTACCCTCTTACAAGCGCTTTAGCAAATTCGCTCAAAATCAATCCTACTCCCTTTGAACCATTCGTCCAACTCTCTACTTCAGACCAGAAACCCAGACTTCCCTCATCCATCTCTATCACTTCTTTCCCTTTTCACTTAGTTTCACTCACACACAGCACCTTCTCTCTTTCTCTCATTTCACTCAAAATCTCATGTTCCTTTCCATGCATACCTCTTACGTTCCATGTTCCCATTTTGCACTCCATTTTCTTGCGTTTGTTCCAAGGTGGGCGAATCTTGTTCAAACTCAGCCGTCCACCATGGATTTGATTATACGAGGCTTTTATTTGATTATTTTTAGCAATATTTATAAAGTTAGACCTGGTTGCTAGCCTAGATCGTACCCTATGTGGATGTAGCATTCCCTATTTACGGAGTCGACACACACTATACCGGTCAGTGTTGACGTATTTAGCTTACTTGCTACAAACACAGCCACAATCCCAGCATTGCCCCAGGCATGGCTAACGCTATTCTATGCAGACTATGCTCCCTATCATGAACGGGTTACTCTGCAAACCAGCACGTAGTTGCCCGTGCCGCGAGTACTAAGAAGTATACATAATGCACTGACACACTCAGGGCGGCGATTAGCCAGTTGCTTTACCTTAGGTAGTAAATTACAAAATAAAATAGCAACTATCTTTATAAATAGATAAAGAAGAAGATTCCTCCTAAACGGCACGAATTTTAAAATTAATTCGGCACAAGTGAAAAGCCATGAAACTGTCATCGGAGTATAATAAAATGAACAATTGTAAGACTTGTCACGAAAAGATTTTCAATAACCTAACTTAATAGGTAAAAATATATAAGCTTGCACTTTCAATTGACGTGACACCAATTGTTTTGCCATGTGTCATGCCGTTTAGAAGTTCAAGATTTTATATTTTCACCTATTTGCCCCTTCGCGACTACCGGTATACATTGAATTTGGTTTATAAGTGTACCTCCTAGCCTTTTAATGCATCAGCAAAGTGTCCGCATCCGCGCCGACGCGAAATGTTTTGGCATCGTCGCAGTAGTTTAATTTACTCGAGCAGGTTGAATGACGCAGTTGTATGTTTTGATTTAATTTAGTGGCAAACATATTAGTAATCAGTTAGAAAATTTAACAAGTAGCAATTATTTGTATGCTTAGAAGGTAAGTGTAATTAAATTTTGTAATTGTTGTACACTTCGATAATTATTCTTGCATTTAACTATCTACTACACTTATGTGTACCTTTAGTCCTAGAAAGTTTTTATATATATGTAGGCTTGATATTATTTATAGGCATGGGTAGGAAAAGATCGCTTACAGAAAAAAAGTTACAAAGAGTCGCAGAACACATGTTTTAGGACTCCGATAGCAGCAATGATGATTCTCATGAGACTTTTGTAGACAGTGATGATGCTTATGAACCTTCTGATAAAAAATCTGAACCAAATGATTAATTTGAGATTGACACGAATCTTATAATGAAGAATTAAACATACAATCCGAAACTGATGAACAAGCTGACAAGGAAAATAAAGCTCCAAAAAACAATCCGTATTCCCCTGGTTCTTTTATCTTATGGTTAAAACCAAGTGAAAATTTTGTCCCTAAAAGGCAAATTTCTAGTAACCGCAAGTGTACATCGATTTCTATGCCACATAGCTTGACGTCGTATCAATGTTTCATAAAACTATTTCCATCCTCCTTATATTTATACATTTCTCAATGTATGAATAAAAGAGTTCAAATTTACAAACAATCAAATAGGAAAGCTCGATTAAAAGAAACTGACAAAGGTGAACTCCAAGTTGTGGTTATGTGCTATAATCGTGTTCCGCAAATTAGTTACTATTGGTCTACGCATCCTTCGTTAGTCAATACATTCATACAAAATGCAATATCTAGAGATAGATTCATAAGTATTTCTTTAAAAATGTACTTTGTATCACCAACGAAGCCAGCAGAGTGCTCCAAAATTTATTACATTAACGACATACGCCATTGTTTGAAAGGTTCATTCCAGAAATGCTGACAGCATAGTAACATTCAAAGCTACATGATTCAATGACGAAGTTCTAAGACCGTTCGTGTTTGAATCAGTTTATGCCACTAAAGCCTGTAAACAGAGGGATTAAGTTGTGGATCACATCAGATTCCTGGATATACATATGATTTTAATATCTACACAGGCCGCGAAGCGATACATTTAGATGGAACTCTTGGCGAACGGGTAGTAGAATAAACTAATCTCTACAGCTAAAGATAAAGAAATTGCTTTTTGTTTTGATCGCTTCTTTACTTCGACCACTTTACCACAGAATATAAATTATGAAACAGTGAAACTTGTAATCAAAACAGAAAAAATTTACCTGAAATTAAAGATAAACTGAAAAGAGGTGAATATGTGTCTCAGTGCAGCAAAGATGGTATGTTGTTTGTAAAATGACAAGACACAAAATATATCCTTATGTTGAGCAATTTCCGTAATGCTAATGTTGTGCATGTCAATAAAACTATGAAAGATGACTTCAAAAGTAGTGTTCCTTGCCCAGAAATGATTGCATCATATAGAGAGATTATGGGAGGTGTTGATTTGGCGGATCAGATGATTGGATTACACGGATTGGATCGAAAATCAAACAAATGGTTGAAGAAGGTCTTCTATCGCCTGTTTATAATGGCTGTTGTAAACACATGGAATACGAGGGTTGCCTTTTATGTTGTTACAAATGATCACTAGATGTCGATAGTGTAATAAGTTATTGCCATTTTCGTAAAATTTGACATTTT
>JAHWXV010172097.1:0-11658 GCA_024586415.1 Phrixothrix hirtus
ACAACCTGTATAAAAATTTTAAAAATATTCTGCACCAAACGATACCCTAATTATTAGAGAATATTTAGGACGAAATTGATTTTGTACAATTCATATCGGTATTTGAAACTTATAATACTTCTGATTGATAACAGTAGCAAATTAAAATGTTCGGGTCGCCGTCAATAAATTTATAAAATTTAATATAATTTTATAAAACGGGAGTTTTCGTGTAAGAACGCGCTTCTCTCAAAAGCTAAAAATCGAAGAGTTACCAACCAGTACATAAATTGGCATGGAAAGCAAATTGTAAAATCCAATTCTGTTTGAAGGGAAATGAACAGAAAGAAGATAAATTATCATCCAATTATATGATAATATCAACAATCGAAATCTTAGTGCGTAAGTGAAAATCTTTGAAGTTTTAAAACTAATAATTTTTTTAAACGAAGTTTTAAATAAAGTTAAAATATTATAAATTTTGTTTATAACAAAATTTATACCTGCAGCTGGATACTTTTAGAAAAAGTCAAACAAATGCTAATTTGGGCAACTTAAAGATTTAAAGGAATCTAGCATAACAGGTCATTGCAATTTGTTATATTCGTAGTAAAATTCTATTTCTATTTGTACATGTAATAATTTACTTGCATTTTTTTATATACTTATGTGTTTTAAATTTGGTATTTAATAAATGTAAGAAATTCAAAATTTGTTACTTATCAGGTATATGTGGTAAATTAAATAAAAGTTTTGGCGAGACCAACATATTTAAAAGTAAATAAATAAAGTAAAGTATATTGAGATTACCTTCTCGTATTAAGTTAGCGGTACAGTACATTCAGTAAGTTTTTAATTGCCCATACTGCCAACCCCGGTAATCAACAATCAATATTGCATTGTGCTGTCATTTGACATTGAAAGGGGTTTCTTAGGTATTTTAATTGCGCCCATGTTATTAGAAAGGGTATTTATAGAAGACATTTTGGCTTCTTAGATATAAAATACTCCGAAGTCGTAGACTATGAAAACATCCATATTCCGGCTTGAGACAATTAGTTTGTTAAATTCATTAATGCTGATTCTATAAAATTCCGGACTGGTGTTTGTTTGCAAAAATTGTACATAAATACAAATTACTAAACATTAAACATATCGCCATTTTCATAGGGTTTGGTTGTACTTCCGTACTTCCTGAGGCTCTGGGCTGAGGCATCATTCAACTGTATAGTGCAACACATCACACTGTTCATTTAGGAGCTTAAATTGAATATTACCATTAATATTTTGCAAAAACGTTCCGTTTTAATAATACCGAAAGAAAAAGTACCATAAGTAAATAAGGCATCATTCTAGTATCCACTTTGTCAAATGTTTAGGGCAAAGTTACACGCGCAAAAAGTTGTGAAATACACCGCTTAAAATCTTTTTAGAGATTTTAGAGATGACTATTAAAATCCTAAAATTAAATAGATTTGTGTAAAATAAGAGAAACCTATAATTTGAAAAATACGAGTACAATTACATAAAGAATTTCGTTACAACCGTTTTTTTTAAAATAGGTAAATTTAAAAATTATATAAACTTGTGTAATAATTATAAAACGACGCGACGCCAAGTGTCGATTAAAGTAATAATAATGAATGAAATGCCTAAAGCATTAAAAATTAGTTATAAAAATATAATGAGCAAAATTCCCTGTAATCATATTTGTATTAAAATTATTTATAGATGACCCTTCTCCACCGAGCTACCCAAGCCAAACGCAAACTGTAATAGGGCCGTTGCAGCATGAATGCGACTATACTTAAAAGAAAGCAGGTTCAGACCCAATCATGGTTGATACGTTTTTCAGCGGAAAACTTTAAGGACATGCTTTCTTCTTGGGTGACGAGCTGCAATCGTAAGTTCTATGTCAATGTGATGTTCGATACGTTAAAAATCTCTACTGGTGGTTGAAATACCTCCAGATTGAACTAAATTCTAGTACGACTGGCGAAACGACCGTGGCATTTGAAATTATATGGTCAAAGGAGATTTCCTCATATCAAAGTCTTAGTCACAAGAAACATCCCTAAAATTGTTTCTTAAAATGTTAACTGTAATGCATCAAAAAGGCGAATTTTAATAAGTCTCATTCGCCGTTTCGCTGCTTTGCGGGACCATTACGTCTGAAATGGGTCGGTTCTCATGCTTTTCAAAGTTACTTAGACTAGAGTAATAAAAGTAATTGCAATGCATACTGCCATACATTTAATATTTGTAGAATACCTTGAAGTTACGCGAAACGTCATATGTAGAATTTTAAACAGAGCTGTTTTTGCTTTAATTAGCAAACGTGTAATTTAGTTATAAGTACAACGTATTTCAAATTAATATGATCAATCTGAAGATGCTCATTTAATATATTAAAAGCAATAAAGAACACCAATAACAGCTTTTAATTAGATAAAATAGCATACTAACTTTTCCTAAATTTTTCTTCAAAACTACTATTTTCGGACAAAAATCTAAAATAGAAATTAGGTTTGTTTTTTATGCCTCTATATACTTATGCATAACATTGTTGTGTAACACGTTGCGCAATAATATTCATTAATTGATAAAATAATTAATAAGGTCGTAAATTACTGATCATTTTCCCTAATTGAATAATTAAACGAAATCATTTTTTATTATACATAATATTGTATTACTGTTAAATGTAATGATAGTAAAAGCACCATTTTTATTTGTATAAGCACTAAAAGTAAATTAATAGCAAACGAGACGATTTGTTATTTATGGTTGTCACATTCGAAAGGTAACATGAGTATGACTGTGCAATAACTAGGTAGTTTTGGAAAGTTTAACCTATTAATTAGTATCTTAGTCAAGTATCATATTCATCTGTCAAGTAATGACAAATACAAATTTTAAAGTATAAAAATTTACTTTTATATATATATATATATATATATAGACTGACATGGAAACGTCAATGCGCTCTTTTGACGTTGTAAATATTAATTTAAGCAACAGAAGTACACTTATTTATTTTTTTGGCCGAGTGTTGTCGTGAGGTTTAGAAAATCCCGCCAGATCTCTGAATGTTTATTTATCTATCCAAGTATAGAACATCGGCGGTTTACACTAACACTGCGACAAATTATAATCTTAGAGGTAGGTAAACTATTTAGTGATTGTAACAGCTATAATATTATCAAAATTTCATCACAAATAAACTTGAACTTTGAAATTGTTTAAATCGCAAATCTTTTTATTTATATCTACCATAACAATTTGCATTAACCTTTTGTTCGTTTTTATTAATTTCTGTTTAATAAACTATAAACATTTTAAAAATCTTAAAATAAATATGTTTATTAAATTTTATACAGAGGAAATGAATACATATACAAACAGTTTATTTTAAATGAAAGGCAAATGTACTATAAGATAAGTCATCTAAAAGCTAAATTTAATAAATAATTATTAAGGACATTTTAACAAACTGTTTAATTTTCCAATCGCTAATTTCAGGAATGTATTGTACTGTTCATGTAGGTGGTAATGGTTACCACATGGCTGCAAACGACGACATTAATGCACATCCAAAATAGAACAAGGGACTGGTATATTCAAAGCAATGACATAATCTACAGAATTGCGCGAAAGTATTTAGATCGACCATTTTTGATTAGGCTAAGAACATACATATATGTTGTAATTTTGTATATTACTAATATATAATGTATATATGTATATCTTTTAAATTTAAAAAAAAACGCACATTTTGAAAACTCGACCTTTTTTATTTTGATTACATTTTCACGGCTTTTGAACAATTTTGTGTTAATAAAAATGCGGCAATTTCAATAATAGTAACAGCTCCTTTTAAAATTTGAAATAATAAAGTTGACTAATAAATGTAGTAAAATTTTGGTTTACATGAAAATGGGGTGCAATTTAAATAATTAATTAGTGCCTCTATTACTAAATTAAGAGTGTATACATTGGGATATAAAATTTCAGGGTAATCATTTTACGTTACACATTTTTAAAGAATTTGAATCTACATATTTACATAAAAAATATATCGATATTCAAGTGTGTATGCGCCATGACGTCAATCTGTATAAACATAAACCACTCAATATTTTTAAATGGATAGCATATTACTTTCTCTCTTCTAACAAACATCAAATTACACGATTACTGCTTAAAAATGCTACTTAAGTTAAAGGTTAAATTAATTAATTTTATTATTTAATTTGATTTTATCAAGAAACTAAATTAAATTTAATTTTATACAGTAAGGAATCACAACTTCACAGCAACAAATTAATTCCTTCCATCACCTTTAACAAGTTAATGTACATTTAAGGCTGGGCGCACACCTATCAAGCAAAATGCTTAAAGCAAAACGTTTTGTTGAAACCGAAAACGTTATTGCTTAAAGCATGAACAAAATGGTATGCTGTAAATCGAAACGTTTTTCTCTACAGCAAAACATTTTGCTTTTGGTTTAAAAATTTTGCTTAAAACTGTTCGTGCTTTATAAATATTCAGTTTGTATCATGGAACCCAACGAGGAGGTCCCGGTTTTCCTGTGGGCTTGGTTGAACGAAAGCTGCACTGTCAAAAAGAAACCGCAATTATGGGTGCATCCTATAAACGAGAAGAGAACTGTTGGGGACACCTTTAACAAGTTTATCGCTGAACTTCAGGCGGATGAATCAAAGTTCCAAAACTTTACTAGACTGAAAATAAACACATTCAATACACTTTTGAGTTTATTTGTCTATCGCATCATCAAGATGGATACCAAATACCGAAAATGTATTACAGTAGAACAGAGGCTAATTATTACATTAAGGTAAGGGAAAAAAATATTTTTAAAGAATTAAGAGACATACCATGATACCATACATCATTTATTGCATGTTGTACAGGATATTTTACAAGATTATCATGTTTTCTATAAAAACACTTATTAATGGTCATCATTAATTGTCGTTTTTGGTATTGACATGGATAGGCTATATCCATGCTGCGGGTAAAATAGCTGTCCACTTGTGGGAATGTGTCCTTGATGTACGGACGTTACGGGCATGAGATCAATGTAACTTGGCTGAGGGGAGGGACTGAGGGGCGGAGTAGCACTGTTACTATCGGTACTTAATGTTGGAAGGTTCTGCGAACTTTCCTCTTCATCAAAAAACCTATTGAGCAGGAACATAACTTCAGACTTGAATTTACGCTGAAGTCGCGGAGGTAGCGTCTCTGCATCGGGTACCAGGCTCTCGAAAAATTTTTGTATTGGTGAAATTTTTGGAGGCTCCATTCTTGCGTGAAGAAATTTTATCATTGCTTCGGCAACGAGATCGGCAGCAGTCTTCTTTTGACGTTTCTGGTTTATATGCGAAACAGGTGCACCAACCACGAGGGAAGATGCCTGACTAATGGCCTGTTGTGATGGAGAAATGACAGACAACAGATCATTAGCCTCCACTTCTAGCCCAACTTCCTCCTCACCCTCTTGGGCATTTTTTTCATTGACGCTAACATTGCTAATTGTATTTCTATGCTGCACTATGAGGTTTTTCAAAAGCGTCATGCTATTGGCAAGATACCATTGCTTCTTCCGTTTTGGCGCAGCAGATCCACTCGCTAACCTTTTGGTTTTCCTGACATGTCTCCCTGCGGAGAACATTCCATTTGGATTTACAGTCTGCAACTGTAAAACAAAGAATTGTATGAATTAGTCTCCAATATAATAATACTAATAATAATAGCAGAAGTGGCAATAAGATGTAACAGGGGGCGAGGATGGGGCAAACAGATACAATGTTAAAAAACATTTTCTTTTCTTTGTTGTTAACAATCGAGAAGTATTGCGCTGCAACTTTGTATATTTGTCTGAGAATGTGTTTTGATGGACATCTAAATTAAAATTAGCTTTGTCTAATAAAGTTTTCGATAAAACTAGTTTTAACTGAAATACTACGTTAAAACCCGAATTAATTGAAAAGTTGCACATTATTCGTGCTTTTACAAATGCATTTAGTTGTTTCGAATTTTAACTAGTTAAAACTAGAATTTACAAACGGCCCTGGTGATTTCGCGTTTTAACTAGTTATAACTAGTATTTACAGATTTCGGGTTTTAACGATAACATATAAAATAAATGTTGTAATGTATAGAAATAGTACTATATTTATCCACTTTTATCCGTTTCAAGTTTCTGGCATTGGGAGAAAAGTTTCAGTCTCTTCATTACTATTTTCATCATGGAGGTACAATAATTGGGAGGATAGTGGAAGAAACTTGTAAAGTAATTTGAGAAGAATTATCACCTTTGTACATGAAAACCCCAAACCAGGAAAAATGGAATGAAACTGCCAACAGATTTGCCAAACTGTGTAATTTTGATCATTGTCTTGGAGCGGTCGATGTGAAATTAGTTAAAATAGAATGCCCGCCTAATTTAGGATCAGCTTTTTTCAGTTACAAAGACTTCTATGGTATAACCATACAAGCAGTTGCAGACGCAGATGAAAAGTTTTTATTAGTTGATGTAGGTGACTACAGCCGAAATAGCGATAGTGCTACACTTCGCGCATCTAATTTTGGGAAGTTCCTTTTCCGTCACGAGCTGGAGTTACAAGAACCTTGTAGAATACTTAATTCTACGAACAGTGAGAAATTCCCGTTTGTTTTCCTGAGGGATGAAACTTACTCCCTTATGGTAAACCAAATGGGGCCTTTTCCCAAAAGACGACTGACCAGTGAGGAAAGAGTCTATAATTATCGCCAGTCAAGAGCTTGACGAATAGTTGAATGTGCATTCGTGATTATGACGAACAAAATCCCGCGTTATTGAGAATTCTATGCTTCTAGGCCCTGATAGGGCTACGATTATAACTCTTCCTTTCTGCATTATACATAATTTAGTACGCCAAACAGAGGGAACAATCAAAGATGTTCATGAGAACTATTAACTCTTCAAGTAAACGAGGATACCGAAACGTCAACTTGCAGATCTGTCTCGGGTGTGTATGTCAGAAATATGCTTCTGAATTACTTCAATTCTACAGAAGGATCTGTCCCGTGGCAAGATAAATATGCTTTCACTTTGACAAATGAAACTGAGGAAGTTGATGAAACGAAAGATTAAAGTTAATGAGATGAAGCACTATGCTTTTTTGCTCTATTATTATACAGCGTGGCCCATTTAAAAGCGGAACACCCTTATAAAATTTGTAATTTTCATGCGATTTTGAAAAACTTTTTTTGAATGATAGAGCGTTAAAAACTTTATCTGGAGGGACTAATGTCGTATTTTTAGAAGAAAAAGGCACACTGCCTACTTAATGTCATTTGTAGACGGAAAATCCAAAAAGTAATATTAGCGATTTTTTTTTAAAATCTGAAAATATCACTACATTCGGCATCCCTTAAAATGGAATTGTATCAAATTTCACAAAAAAATATTTAATATTAGTAATTTCGTAATAATTTTTGGATTTTCAGCCTACAAATGTCACTAAGTACGCTGTGACTTTTTCTTCTAAAAATACATTAGTTCCTCCAGATATAGTATTTAACGCTCTATGATTGAAAAAAGTTTATCAAAATCGCATCAAAATTACAGATTTTATAAGGATGTTCCGCTTTTAAATGGGTCACAATAATTTACACATTCTTTTATTACAATTTTTAATTATGAAGGAAATTACTAGTAGATCTACTAATTACAATTTTTACTAAATAGATTTAGTTTTAGTCTTCTAGGGCTATTATTATTGTTAGTATTTTTAATATTATTAGTATTCCCCAAAGCAATAAGTTTATACCTAATTAATCAATAAGTTATTCAAAATTATAAATTTCACTGTAATTTATACTGCTCCCATCATAATCAGTTAAATATGTTTAGGTTTCTCGCTGGTTGTAATAAATAAACAATAATATTGTTTACCTGTGCTATGTAATTCTGAAGCCACTTCCGCTCATAACTTCTCAACTAAATCTCTGCAGTGATGTTCATTTAATGTATAATTATAAATAGGTGGACGTTGTTCAACCAAAAGATTAATTTTTCTGTATCCACCTCCATTGTCATCCTCAGATGGTATGAATCTGAATTTCTTCCTCGCCGTCTCAGTCGCCGCATGCGAACACAAAAATGTTCGATCTTCAAACAATGGCCAGTGTTTGTGCATCGAGCATGCTTAAATCTGCTCGATCGTGCTTGAAGAACTTTTATTTTCTGCTGTATTGTGTTCGATCGCTTAAAGCTGCTTTAAGCATTTTGCTGCATAAGTGTACTTTGGTCGCATTTATACCTATTGAATAAAACGTGCCTTTGTTTAACGGTTAAACAAAATGTTTTGTTTTAAGCATTTTGCTTGATAGGTGTGCGCCCAGCCCAAGTGTATTACCACTCTCAAATCGAAATCACTTGGAACGATTGCACGGAAGGGGTAATGGTATCGTCGGGTACGACGTTTAAACTGAAAGGATTTAGGTCGGAATGGCACTAAAAAGGCGCGTGCCCCTAATTCATAATCTCAAAGATTTGGCAGAGAATCCTGTTTACTGTTTTACTATATCCCTTTACTTCGCATGGTGTTTACATGTGTGACGTCCAGCTAGGGCTGGTAACAGACTTTGCAAATATGATTGATCTGAAACGTCGTTTAATGGCTTAGGTAGCTTATACAACAGTCGGAGAAGATGGGTTCGATTGGTGGTCTCGTACAGCGTTGTTTCGATCTGTGGACAAAATTAGCTGGCACAGGAAAACACGTTTTAGTGTTCTGTAAATTTGAACTTTTTGATTGTACTTCGTATATATTTTTACTTATTTGGTACACAATAAGTGATATCTTATTATTTCAGGTAAATCACTGTAATCCTATTTATTATAACTGTTACTCACTTATTTGGCTCAATTTGTTTAAATTACTCTTTGCCGCTTAGCGCAGTATTGTTATTTATTAATTCACTACCTGAACTTTATTAGTTAGTTCTGTATTTAATAGAGTAATCAATTTTATTGATTCATTTAAAGTAACTAAAACATATAGAAACATTGTATATACAGTAATTGGTCTTAAATATAAACCGTACGCAATAAATATTTACAGAATTCAATTTGTTTGTTTGAAAATGCGTGATATCTGCTTTTATTTCTTTGAAAACAGCTGATTCGGGAAGGCAGGTTCAAGACCTTGTGCGTCGATTTTACCTTATAACGGCACATTTCAATATGGTCCCAGATAAAATATCTGAGCGTTGCTATCTTGTTTCGTTGTTAATTTGTGATAAAAAGTCTGTTTACAAATGATGATATCGGTATATCTTGGTATGTTATATGCTGGTCTTTTATGGTCACGTAGACTTGCATAGTTCTCGTATTTAAAAGTCAGTAGATTAGGATTTTCCCTCTTTAAATAAGTCTAACTTTGTACATTTAGGATACTGATCTGAATGGGGTATTAGTATGGCTAGATAGCATAGATCCTACGCAGTATATTTAGTAAACTAGTCAGTAGATCGGTTTTGCTGCGGAATTAGGCAAATTCTATCTGCATTAAATAAAGTGCAAAAGAATTATGCTTTGGATTTACTTGAAGAGTTTACGTCAGTTTCGATAGGTATAACAAATGTTCAGTTTTTTGGTAACAAATTATTTATTTAACAACAAAATAAATTGTTGATAAATGATCAAAGAAGAACTAGCTTGTTAGCAGTCGTAGAAAGTTCACTCTTAAAATTACTTGGCGATCGCGGCTATTTATATGGTTTTGCCTGCGTTTCCAAATGCAATTTTGTGTAGAAGTGGGGGTTAAAAATTAATTTCAAAAATTAAAGTTTTTTCATTTTCCGATATCTACGAACTTAGTTTTTGACATTAATTTGAAAGTTTTAGTGTTATTACTTATATTGTTAGAATAAGAAACATAAACATAAATAGCGGTTTGCATACATCTTCAAATTTATATTAACATAAAATATACTTTTATAAACTAGATAATTAATATTTCTATCTATTTGTTTATATACTCAATACATTTTACTTAGATTTTGGTTAATTAATAACATTAGGCTTTAATTTGTGATCGACGTGACTTTCTGCATGCGGCGTATCAAATTTATAGAATCGTGATAAGGCAAAGTTGTCTGTTTGCTTTGCTAATGCACGGAACTTATTCTAGGAATTATATATTTTACAACGGTTCCTATTATTAATTAATTTGAGTATTAAAACAATTTCTAAATGAATATTTCATTTCATTTAACTTTTTACCTATTTATTTTGTCTAATTAGTTTGATTCTACATTTTTGTAATAGTTTAGGTTATAAATTTTTATTTTTCTATTATACAAGAAAATATTTATATTGCTGAACAAGTTGTTTTTTACTCAATAACACGAAAATTGTTTATCACGGCCACTATTTTTAACTGAATTTGGCATTAAACGTGATCGCGTATTTATCGTTTATTTCCGAAGACAATTCGTACGTCACTAAACAATTAACAAAACCGGAATCGGTTTCAAAAGTCGTAGACACGTTACACATCTTTGCCTAGATATCTATAAAAAAATGTTAGATGTAGATTGAGGAAAACAATGGCAGCGAAGATTTCTCTCTGAATATGTTTCACGTTTAGACGCCAGACTGAAAGATTTGATGATCAATTTCTCAATGTTTCGTATACTTTCATTAGCTCATTGCCGTATGGATTCCTTTTTATTGATAAAAGTAAACAGAAAACTGTTTATCAAAAACAGCGGCATTTTAGATCTGCTGGTTTTTGCGGACAAAACCATCGAACTATTAGATTTACATTTTATCTTTATAAAGCTCCAATATTGTTGAAATTACTTTATGTATTGTTTCATAAGACATAAATGCTTTAAAAGTTGTAGAAATTTTTCATTCACTATTACATTATTTGTTCTTTTGGTTGTATAATTCAAGTTCATATATAGTTTTGTTACGGCTAAACGTTCGTTACAAAAAATTTGGATTCTTGTGTATAATTTTGTATAATTTATGTAACTTCTGTTAAGATATTTTTTCTATGTGTGTATTGTGGCCATCATCTATGTGATTTAACGTAGTTGTTAAATATAGCGGTACGAGCCGACATTTGAGTTAAGGCACTGACTCTTGTTTTATTTTTAAATATTGTGCAATGTTCCTTATTCGACCTAGAGAGGAATATTCAGTTTCTTAGTGGGGCAATTTTTATTTTCGCCGTTGGTTTAATGTTTTGTTTTTGTGTTGGAACGTTTATATTTTTTTATAGGACCCGACAATCATTTTATTTTTTTACTACTTACGATTTTAATTTGGTTTCGTTGCTAATTTTTAGGGTATAATCAGGAAGCCCTCTTACGCTGAAATATGTAATTAAATGGTTACTTATTACTTTCTCTTACGTATATGAAATATAGTACATAGTCATTTTTCGGTCCAAATTTTCAATGTCCAGTTTTTAGCGGAAATACAAGTTTTCAGGTCCCCTGAGTCCAAAAAACATGTTTTTAGAAATTGGTATGTGTGTATACATGTGTGTGTGTGTGTGTGTGTGTGTGTGTGTGTGTGTGTGTGTGTGTGTGTGTGTGTGTGTGCGTGCGTGCGTGCGTGTGTGTGAGTGTGTACGTGTGTGTGTGTGTGTG
>JAHWXV010172173.1:0-12666 GCA_024586415.1 Phrixothrix hirtus
TTTTAAAGTTTACAATTTAGGTGTACAGGAAAGTCACTAACGTCAATAAATTCAAATTAAATTTAAAATGTGTAAGAGAAAGTCGTGTGTTGTCTCACACCCGATTTTTATTATTAATGTATTCCTGAGCTAATTTTAAGGCGATTTTGTTTAAAAAAATTTTCTCTATCATTACGCGTTTTTGAAATATTTCAATTTATTTATAAAAATAAGCTTCTGGAGTGTTTCACGAGAAGCCAAATTTCTAATATGTACAAGTTAAGCAAACAAAATTTTATATTTGTCGAACTATGATACATCAAATACTTTAATTGAAATTTTACAAATTTATACAGGGCGTTCGAAAAAAAATGACAAATTTTATTTTCAAAAAATCGCAAAATTTCATTATTTTTAAATAGCAACATATATTTTTTTAAATTTTATTACGTTCTATATTTAAAATTAGAGGTAGTTTGTGTTATATTTATTATACAATACAAAAATTGAGCAAAATGGTCGCTTATAATGTCTGATAGAGGCATTAGTTAAGCAAGGGAAGATGCCAAAGGACGGTCGGTGAACACATCAATCTTTACAATATTCTAAATGTAAACCAGGTCTGTGGACAAAGCTGTACAATTTAAATCAAAGGTTGATTTAATATCAGCAACACGCCACGAGAGCGTAGCTTAGCGCCTTCGATTCGAAAGTCGAAATGGAAGTGTTTTAAATCTTCCAGAATAACTTTATTTATACTAATTCAAGAAAGCGGTTTTATTATTCTGCAAATGTAGATCTGATTCCCTTTCTTTTTCTAGCTTCCCGATAATATGTTTTAAATGAATTTACGAGATATTGTGCAATAATATTTAAAAGTTGTGCAATCATATGTAACATATGAAATGACCTTTATTTTATACAAATACAATATTTGTAGTTTATCTAATGTTAATTAAACAAGCTACTGAATCTACAATAATTAATTATTTTAATTATTCATGTTTCACGTCGTCCACGAATTTTATAGTCTTTTAAATTGTCTTTTAAGCTTAATTATAATTAACATGAGAACGCGCAAAACTGTATCAGTTTTTTTGATCGCGTTCTTTGTGTTAAACTAAACGGGCTACATTTTCGGAAGAAACATGCGGTCAAAGACATATTCTTCGGCGCCTAGCCAGAATATATCAAAACCGTTTACATCCATAGAACTATAATACGCCATAAACGAACTGACAAACAACAAAGCACCCGGTCCAGATGGAATTAAAAACGAAATCATAAAAGCTTTACAAGACCTATTATCGCCGAACTTGTAAGCCCTCTACAACTAATGCCTTTTTCAGAATAAAATACCCAAAGTATGGAAAAGAGTCACAGAACACCAAATCATACTAACCGATCTGTCTGCTCAACACGTTAGGTAAACTACAGGAGAAACTTATATGTAAGAGAATCAAAGAACACAGAACAGAATATGGCTGCAACGAAAGTCAATACGGCTTTCGCAAAGACAGATCGGCAGAAAATGACATTCAAATACTGTTACACACAATCTCGCAAAGTCACGCCAAATGCACAATACTGATCTACATAGATACCAGTGGAGGGTTTGATAACCTATGCTGGCCGGTCTTAATCCAAGGCCCGCAGAAGATAAACATTCTGCACGATTTAATAAAAAGCGTCATCTCCCACTGCCAGGACAGGTACGCAACTTACAAGGGAAAACACGATAAGATAATTAAGAGACTTGCAAAGGGGTGCCCTCAGGGATCCATTTGTGGGACATCATCTTGGACGACCTTCTCCTGGCATTAGAAGATGACGAAGACATTTTACAAATAACAGCCTATGCAGACGACGTAGCGTTTCTCCTAGAAGCCAAATATCGAAAAGAACTTGAAATAAAAACCAACGCTACACGTGAAAAGATTCAAAAATGGTGTTCATAGATTAAATTAAAAATATCACCCGTACATAAAAACAACTTATACCCATGTGAGGGGAAACCTACAGATGAATCCAGTCATTAAGCTGGATAACCAAAAAAATTTCCCGAGCCAAAAGCACCAAGTTGCTAGGAGTCATAATAGATGAAAAAGGCAATTTCAAAGAACACGTCCATAAAATTTGCGAGAAAGGTACCAGAACAAAACAGAAAATAGCCCGAATAGCACAGAAAGATTTCAAAATCCCTCTGTACAGTGTTAAACTATGCCTCAACAACGTCCTTATGGCTATATTATCATATGCTGTCAGTACTTGGAATAAACGACTTAAAGTTGGCTCAATACATAAGAAAATATGCCATCGTAAAAGAGTGCATTCATGGCGGTAAAAAACAGTTCACGAGAAACTCGACCGCTTTTCGGATAATGCACATGCTCTAGACGGTCCATGGACGATTTTTAGAAGAACCCAAACAAAGGTGCTAACGGTTGAATTTTTATGCATGCTCAGCAGAATCAGCCATTTACGATAAAGAACCCATGACGTTGTCCATAAAAACTAGCTTGTGAGTATTGTATTGACTCCTTGGATTGACTCCTATTTGTTTTTGAAAAATGCATAAAAATCATTGTGTGTTTCATAATGTATTCAGTTTGCAAATTGTCAATTAATTTTGAGACACCTTGTGTATGAAATTTATCAATTTCACCCTATATATCACTAGTAATTAACCAAATATTAATTTTAGTTATAGTTTTTAAATTTATGATTAAATTCAGGTTAATTTTAAAATATGCAAATCCTATTAAACAAATTTTACAAAACTCGTGTGAGAAAAAGGTTATGTCAACACTACCTGCATTTTTCAGACATCTATTATTTATTTACAATAAACAATTGAAAATGCATTTCATTTTTTAATTTAGTCAAAATGACAACTCGTTCAATTTTGCAAGTTTTTGAACAATATCAAAGAACTAGAATGCATTTCGTACAAACTGTAACAGATTTAGCAGGTCGACAACAGAATATTGAATGTTTACATCAAGCTGGTGCCATAGGTAGCTATAGCTTCTCTTTGCATTAGATATTAAATTTGTTTTTTAAAACTTGTAGATTTGCTTTTACCATTATTGAATGATACTTGTATATCAATTCAACAGTATGCAGCTATAGGCATTGGACGTATAGTTCATTTTGACCAAAATATAGCAAGACAAGTTTTGAATAAAAATATACTACCTTTACTTCTTGGCGGTATTGATAAAAAAAATGTAATTTTCTCTAATTTTAGTAATATTAAAATTATTTTGATGTCTTTTAGAAATATTTTAAGAAAGCTGCATTATTTGTGTTACGATCCCTCTGCAGACACAATGAAGAAATATCGACAATTGTTGTTAATAATGGTGGATTAGAAGCACTAGTAGTATGTTTGGAAGATTTTGAGCCAACTGTATAGCTTACTTGTTCTAAAATTTCAATCTACTCACAATATAAATGCAGGTAAAAGAAGAAGCGGCGTGGGCAATTGGTTACGTAGCTAGGCACAGTGCACAGTTAGCACAAAATGTTGTTGATGTGGGCGCCATTTCTTTACTGGTGTTGTGTATGCAAGAACCTGAATTGCATTTAAAACAAATAGCAGTAAATGCTTTATCGGATATTGCAAAACATAAAGTAGAATTAGCACAAAATATTGTAGATGCTGGTGTAGTACCTCATTTGGCGAGATCGCTTAATAACCAAGATGAAAAATTGAAAAGATATATTCTAGTAGCTTTAGGTAAATTATATTATTGTACAACAGGTATGGAAACTGAAACAATATTAATCATTATTTATTTTTAGATTCTATTGCAAAACACTCAAATAATTTAGCAGAGGTGGTAGTAGAAGCAGAAATATTCCCATCGGTTCTGATTCACATGGCCCATGCTTGTCCTATAGTAAGAAAAAATGCAGCATGTTTAGTTCGTGATGTGCTAAAACACTCTTTGGAATTATCTCAACTTATCGTTAATGTTGGAGGTATCAGTGCCTTAATAGAAGCAATGCGCTATCCTTCAGAGGAATCAAAAGTGCCCTGTATCACAGCTTTGGGCTATGTTTCAGGACATTCGGATCAATTAGCAATGTCAGTTCTTGGTTGCGATGGAGTTTTAGAACTGACCAAAATATTAAACAATAATACTGATGATGTAACGCTTTCCGTAACAGCATGGGCTATAGGTCAGATCGGAAAACATAGTCCAGAACATACGAAAGCAATTGCTACAGCTGGAGCTCTTTCAAGATTGTTAGAATTATATATGAGCCCCAATTCTTCGGAAGATCTGAAGTATAAATGTAGAATGACTTTGAAGGAATGCCTTCAGAAGTGTATGCTGTTTTCAGCATTAGAACCATTAGTTCATACCGCTCCATCTAATATTTTGAAATATATTTTGGGACAGTTTAGTAAGGTAAGGATTTAAATTTACATGTTTATTTATAAAATGATTGCATATTACAAGCAGTGCATTAACATATAAAACATTTAAATGGTGTATTAACATTTTAGTAAAGATTAATCAAAATATGAGACCGATTATTTTGATTTAGGTGCACATTAGCCTATCTTTTATCTTTAATATTAAAAAATGAATGTGCGTGTTTTTACACTTTACAAAGTTAGTTTCATATTTTAATTAACGGATATAAATTGTAATATGGAGTTTTTTACAATACATTATCATTATAAAAAAAATGGATATCAAAATTACATACAAAAAGGGGAATTTAACATTTATTGCTTTTACGAACGGATGAAGTCAAGCACAAGTGCAATTTGCTGCGCACAGGGGTATAGTAAGCGTAGCTAACATTGAAATAGTTGACTAAGGGGGTTTAATGCACTTTTGCTTGATTCTACTTAATGTAACTACAATTTGTATATATTTAACTCTACAACATACAGTCATTTTTATTAATATTTGCCACATTAGTCAACTTTATTTTCTGAAATTAGCAATGAGACGTATATGGCAGATTAAATTAAATTACATAAAAATTTACCTGTAAAAACTAATCAGTCACTATTCAGTGTCACCCTCTTGTTTAATAACGTTATAGTTTGACTTTTTTGTTTTTAACATTCTCAAAAAAGATCCAAGTGCAAATATTGATCGCCGGTGTCGCTGAAAAATTTCAGAATATAGAGTTTCTCGTAGTACCTTTCTATCAAGGTCCGTTGTTGTATGAATGTGAGGCTGTAACGTTTTGCATTTACAGTCCATTTTTAGCCCTGTATTTTAAATTTATCACAGAGATGTTTTTATAGATGCAAGCAAAGTGGAATGCTTTTGTATGCTGAATTTATTGGAAAAATGTAAGGCGATTGGTAACAAGGCAACACAGATACGTATGTTTTGTTTATAATGCCCGTTTTGGTGCTTATGTTTAGAATCTGATGCACTTACACTACACTGCTTTTATAAAATTTGATTCGAGTATTAAAAATATGTATATCGATCTTTTTGTAAAATATCAAATAATTTTGAAATAAAAATTAAATAATTGTTTAATCCATTTGTTTAGCACATGTCTTATTTTTCTTGATAATCCGTTTTAAAAAATTGTAGTGGATCTCAAAATTTTTTTCATAAAAATTTTTAACATCAAAGTCAATCTTATTTGAAACGTTCTGCTTCTTGTTGGGATTCTTCAATAGAAACCTCTTAAAGTTATCATGTTCTACGGCTTCATAGATTTCTTTTAATTGTTTGTTGTTGACTTCACTGTTGGTGTAATTTTTCACACTTACTTTATATGCTTGTCTGTTAATTGGATGACTAATTGGTTTATATGGGTACCTTGTAATCGGCAGTGCAGTCGTTAAGTTAATCTCTTTTGCATTATAATTTCGTTTAACTTGATGTGGAAATTTTTCTAATTTTATTTTTAGTCCATTTATTATTAGGCTATCAGTTTCGACTCTCTCTTGCTTTTGATTGTGCATTATTCACTTGTTGATCTGTTAACATTGTTTACATTCTTTGTAGATGTAAGTTTGATTTACCCTCTTGTTTATTATAATTCTCAGAAGTAGGACATGTGCTAGCCATCTCTTTTCTAATCAATATTTATTGTTGCCATCTCACTTCAACCTTTACAAGTTCAGTGAGCTTTCTGTAGGGGTTGACTTGATAATCAATACTGTTTTAATGAAACTTGATATTCGTCTCTATTATGTCACCTTTCCTTAGGCTTAATCATAAGAATTCAAGTTTAATTTATGTATTTCCAATACCTATGTATACTTGGTTATTCAATCAGTAACTCTATTGATACAATAAAATGCCATATAGCTTAATATAAATGTCCTTGTATTACAAAAAATTAATTTACTAAATAAAATTAGCGCCATCTTTAAATTTGTAAGTTGGATCTTTAAATAAACAATCAAAGGTGAATAACCCAGAAAATGTTGCATCAAACTTCCAAAGAAAAAACTAATATTTGATAAACTTGTACGATATTTAAAATTAATTATAGCATTATCTACTTCGTAGAAAAGAAATAGCGTTAAACTTTCAGTGGCGGAACATTTTTTTAGGAATTACAAACACAAGCCTTAATTTATTATTTAATAATTCACTATGAATTAAGTACATTATTTTTAATTAAAATTTTCACAAAGTTGCTTTGTAATTTAAAATTATCTACAACAGGTATTTTAAAAACAGTGGCGTAGCAAAATACCGCTGCGCCGCGTTGTAAACCCAATTTTTAAATTTGATTGTTGTTTTATGTAGGTACCTGATGTTTACAATGTCGCCTTTTGTGTATGTTACGTCTAGCATGATCAACGGGGATGCTATTTACGTCACCAAAAAAGATGTGTAAATTTTCGAATTTGACCTTGACCATGAAATCAAGCGATTTTGTTAAACTTACAGCTTATTTATCTATAAATATAATTTGTAAAATCAATAATTCACATCTTAACATTACCGATTTAGTTAACTGGATTATATCTAGGATATTAATAAATGTTGCGTATTTTTATCATACAAATAAATTTTACATCATTGATTACATTGTTGTCGAAGAAATTAATATAAAAATTAAAAAATAAAATTTTTCGATTACCAAAATCATTCGATTTTTACGTTTAAATCTTAAGTCGCTACCACAGAATAAATTCTGTCGCTACAATATGTCTCTATACGGGGTGTTCCGAATTATTTTAGGGAAACTTCGGAAGCCGATAGAGGACGTAAAAATAAATCGAAATCGCTGTCAACCAGGATCCTAAACTTAACGTTTTTAGAGATACAGTGCGTTGAAAATTAATAAATAAAAATATTTAGTGACTATATTTTCGAAACCATTCAACCTACTGCTACTGTCTTAAAATTTGGTACAGATTCTTTTATTATAGAGGTACATTTCCACATAAAACATCACTTTAGTACATCGAACTAGTTGCAACTGCTACTATCACCAAGAATGTTTTTTAAAAATAACATTACGCCACTGCCTAAATTTATATTTGATCCTATTATTTAAAACTCTAGTTATTTTACTAAACTAAAGTATTCTTTCATTTTTTCACAAACGTAGTCGTTTTATTTAAATCAATGCCGACAACGCTTTTAACTACAAACGAGTTGAAAATTAAATAAATAATAAGCATGTGATACATTTTCGTTATTTTTGACATAGTGGTGAAAGGTTTGTTTGTGTACCTTTTTACGACCTTATTTCATATTTACTTAATTTTTGAGTCGCTTTTATTGAAAAGCGTGGGCGACATTAGTAAAATAACTAAAGTTTTAAGTAATAGCATCAAATATAAATTTAGGCAGTGGCGTAACATTATTTTAAAAAAATTCTTGTCGCAATAGCTGTTGCACGCCACTGGTTTGATGTATTAAAGTGATGTTTTATGTGAAAATGTACTTCTATAACAAAAGAAACTGTATCAAATTTTAAGACAATAGGTTGAATGGTCAATAATATTTTTTACTTATTAATTTTCAACGCCCTATCTCTGAAACCATTGAATTTCGGATCCCGGTTGACCTAGCGATTTCTATTTATTTTACGTTTTCTATCGGCTCTTGAAGTTTCCCTAAATAATTTCGGGACACCCTGTATAGAAGATGTCCTGTAGTTTGAGAAAGCATATACCTATATAAATGTAAAATACTAATAAAGACCTTGTAAATGTAAAATAGGCGTTAAAAATTGCTTCTATTACTAATTGTTATTTGTTCTGTTATTTATAAACATTGAACTGTTTTACCAGAGTATATGGATGTTTTTACATTTTTCGCTTATTGCCGTTATAAATTTTAAATGTTAAAAGTTTTAAATCAAATGTAACTCACAATAGCAATGGCAGTCATTGGGTACGTTTAAGGTCACCAAGCGGGTTGTAAGCTGCTTCCTGCTTGTGTGTTATAAACGATTTCGCTGATTTCCAGCCGATTATAAGAAAGGCATGCTAAAATTTTCCGCTGCATCGTTTGCGCTTACAGTAACCTAACCTCACATTTTGAGTATTGTCATTGAATAAAAAACGATGTTATTTTGTGGTATTGTATTATTTTTGGCACTTCGAAATTTTACTACATATAAATTTAATTAATGCGTGTTTAACAATTAATATTTCAGTGGCAGCAGGTACAACTGCATCATTATTATTATCATCACATAACGCTTCTAAAATAAAATTGTTACCCATTTTGAAGTTTTTTGCGATTCCACTTTATAAAAATGAGGTTAGGAAAATATCAACTTACACATGCGTTTGGTTTATATCGTATTTAACCAAGCGCTTGCAGTAAAGCGCATTGCCTTAAACGCACTTATGTATACTAATAAAAAAATGCCGTTTGCAGCGTACCCCGATTTGTTAAGTAGTAAACCTTGGGAATGGCGTACATTTTTACCATGTCAAAAAACCTTCAACATATCAACGACGTTATTAAAAAAATCTGGTTTGAGACGACACGACTGTCTCTTACAATTATAGATGTGTAAATAAAGTCTACAAATGATTAAATTATTATTTACATTTATTTGGAAACGATATTTGCAACGTTCATTCATCCGAATTATTGGACACGCAAAATGCTACTTAACTCCAGAGATTTTCCTCGATAATTCGCTTCCAACGAATTTTCTTAGAGAAACCGACTAGTTCGTGTACAAGAGTATCGTAGGCATAAGAAACGTGGCAAGTTTTAAAAAATCGTTGGAGCTGTTTTCGTGAAAATCGCAAAAAGCCTAAAAATCGCAAGGGATAAGGTGGCACTTCCAGTCACTCTAATTTAACTAAATTCTTATTAGGATGTGCCAGGAAAGTACTAACTTAAATATAAAATTTCATTTTTCTTAATGTTTGGGGTATGTTGTTTACAATTAATACTTCAAGTACTTCCAGTTACTCGATTTTCAGAAATTTATTAAAAACTATTTGGTTCATATGGAAAGGAATTAAGTACCGAAGAAATATACTAAGTTTAAACAAAAATCCTTAGAGCCGATTACAAGAAAAATCGCAAAAAACTAAAAATTCGCGAAATATGTAAAAATGATAGAATTAAAGTGATATTTCCAGTTATTCCATTTTAACCAAATTCTTGATTTTACATATAAGGGTGATTATGAACTCCAATATAAATTTTCATTTAGCTAAGATTCTTTATTTTATTCAAAGTTAACGGCAAAGTTACTTCTAGTTACTCTATTTACTGAAAGTCTTTTGAGAAACTACGTAGATTATATGAAATGCTATTAAATGGCTAAGAAATATAGTAAGTTTAAAAAAATCGGTGCAGCCGATTTCGAGATAATCACAAAAACCCAAAAAATGATGAGTAAGGTGCTACTCCTGGTTATCCGATTTTAATCAAATTGTTGTGGTTATATGTACGGATGGCTACAAACTTACATATAAATTTTGTTTTTCTTCAACTCTTTGGTTTTCTAGATATTTTGTTCGCTCACACGCATTCACCCTTATGTACTCGTGCACACCTGTACATACGAATGTCTACACACATTCACTTGCACACATGCGGTATCATACATTATGGGGATATACAAGTAATGACAGAAATGGCAATGCTTTGCAAAAATGGATGGAGATCAATAATATTCAATTAATTTATGATACGAAAGATAAAAACATTTTAGGTCAGCAAGGTGGCAAAGAGATTATTATCCAGATTTATGTTTAGCAACCATCAATAGAGATTATAAACTTCTTAATTGTTATAGACAAGTACTGAATGACTTTTCACATGGTCAACACTGACCAACTTTGTTCAAGATTTGTCTCCTACTTCCTCTAGTTTCTTTATTGGAAAAATCTCATTGGAATTTTCAAAAAGCAAATTGGAAAGGTTTTATTAATACTGTTGATTTAAATATTAGATGGACAGATCCAGAATTTAGTAATTATCATAGATTCATTGGAGTAGTTAAGAGTGCTACAAAAAAATATATATTCCAGACTGGTCTGAAAAAACTAATAAACTTTACAACAAACATAAAATTAATCCAACCCAAGAAACTGCAGATGAAATTTTAAATTCAATAAACAGAAAGAAAGGACAAGTTGAGAACAGTTACTAAATCAAAAAGTTCTAAAGCTCAAATTTCTCCTAGGTCTGTAGTGAGATTGGTGAATGTCCAGAATGCTGTTAAAATACCTAAAGAAGAAGTTAGAAAAATAAGAACTTCTTTAAAAGTTTTGAAGAAGAGAATGCCACTTTCTGAAGAATTATCTAAACCTTTAACATTAGAAGAATTGAATATTGCTTTAATGTCCACTAAAACTAAAAAAGCTGCTGGTTATAATGGAATCTACCCAGAATTTGTGAAAAACCTGCGATGTTTTGTTTTAAATTGGTTAATTTAAATTTTTTAAAGATATTTTGATTTCAAGTAAATTGCGCAAAGTTTTTAAAAGAGTGAAGATAATTCTAATGGTATATGATCCAGTCAGCTATAGACCAATTAGTTTTCTACCTGTTACCTATAAACTTCTAGAATGAATTTTATATTGAAAAATTATTACCTGTAGAACATACAGGTTTTTGCAGTTTAAGAAGTTGCTGTAATCAAGTTTTAATATTGACAAATCATATAGAAGCAGGTTTTGCAAAAAAATTAAAAACTGGAGTTGTTTTTGGTGACTTAGCTGCTGCCTATGATACTTTTTGAAAGGATGGTCTAATTCATAAACTTTACAATGCAATACCTTGTGGGAGACTGCTTAAATTACTAGAAAATATACTTTCTAATCGAATGTTTAGAGTATTTGTAGGAGATATAAGCAGTAAGTTTAGAAAATTAAATAACAGTCATCTACGAGGATCCATTTTGGCACCAATCCTTTTTAATTTGTACATAAGCAATATACCTGTAATAAAAGGGCGTAAATTCATTTATGTAGATGATATGGCTTTATCCACACAAAAACTAGATTTCGTGGGTTTAAAAATTGACGTTAATGAAGATTTGAAGATTCTATGTGAATATTGCAAGAAATTGCATCTTTGTCCTAGTACGAAGGGCGTTATTTATCCTGTGATCCTTGGTAACACTGCGTGTTTTAGACGTCATCTAACGGAAAGTTTGACGTTTTTTGAACTTAACCTTATTCAGAACATTTTAATATTTGAGCGTGATTAGTGGTGTTTATAGTGACTTGAAAATTGTGCCTCAGCGTAAAAATGGAATTAACTCATGCATTGATCAACTTACTTCCACTTTTGGCGATGAAGCGCCATCTTTTGCCACTGTGAAACGCCGGTATAACGAGTTTAATCGTGGCTGCCGTTCGCTCACCGACGAAAGTTGTGAATGGTCGTTCAAAATCAGTTGTTATGCCGAAAACCATGCTGTGCAAAAACTGATAATGCAAGATCATCATGTGACATACTGTGAGATTAAGGCAACCTTTGTCAAGTTTTATTGGCATCCTGCGCCAGTATTTAAATTTGCCGCCGTACGTGTACGGTAAATGCGTGGTTGTTAAGAATACGAAAATAAATAGAATCGGTCAGAACAAACCCGAAAGTTAATTTTTTTTACTCTTCGTCCCACGCAGCACAGTCGGCATAATATGCACATTATATGCTGCATTTATTCTTTTAATATAGCAGCCACAAAAAATTTATGCTATATAAAATGAACGTACGTCCATATATGATGCATAATTCAGATACTAATGTCTATATATTTAAGAAAGCATTATGTGTTATTTATATAGTATATTTTTATTTATGTTGGTTTTATACCCATATTAGGAATAGGAATTTGTAAATAACATAGTTTTTGAATAATACACAGTATATTTCGAGGTATATTTACATGCTATATTTATTAAATAAAGATATTCAAAAAACACATGTTTTTGTACTTTGTAGTTATTGACGTAAGCATCTTTTCGTCGATAAATATTTTGCAGCTGCCGATAATTGGTGTTTTCTAACATAACGGCATTGTTGTAATCAGGAAATCCATACTTTCTTAAATCTTTGTAATAGGAGCTTCTAGCTGCTGTCACGGTCTCACCTTTGTCTTTTATTTATTATGGTACGCCCTGTATATAGGTACTTACGATTTCCTTTGGGTCAAATGTGTATATAATGGGGATATTTAAAAATCGAAATTTCGTTTTGGATGTTTCTGTGTGTGTACATTAGTAAATAATTCCTTTTCTTATAT